>PVKE010049115.1:0-11363 GCA_004027555.1 Craseonycteris thonglongyai | reverse complement strand
GAAATTGCTTTGTTCTCTAGTCTTATTTATTTTCTAGCAAAAGAAAATATGTTATTAAGGATGTATTATTAAAATAAATTGCCTGTATATAGTTGAATGTATTTGGCATTTTATTTTGTTATTTATTATACTTTCTCAATTTAGGATGTGTGTAGAATTTTTTCTGTTTTCCAGATGAAGATGTATTATGGTGCTTATGTGATATTTGAACAAGAAACAGACAGCTTTATTTTGGATTTTAGTTTGAGATATGAATTACCCCCTATCCAAAATATATTCAACCCACACTGGGTACAAGTGACTCACTACAACATTGAGAACTACAAAGCTTTTTATTGTTTTTTGGCATAGAAATGTAACACAATTGTAAAATAACATGCCTTTCATACCAACTTAATCTTTCTTTAATTCTTATAAAATATTATATAATTGACACCTAAATCAGTTTTAAAATACTTTAAAATATCAAAGACATTTTAGCAACAAAATAAATTAACATGTGAAATTCAGAAATATATTTTATAATGTAATTATGATAATTATTATATTATGTTCTCTTATCCTACTTAATTAAGCCACACAATGGAGACTCTTGGTTGAAGTTGTAAATGACCACATAAGTTCTGAGAATAGAAGGAGGTAGAAGCCCCAGGAAGGCAATAAAGAGATACAGGTGTTGTGAAGGCTGTGCTGCTCTGCACACACGGGTTGCCAATTTTTTTCAACTACTTACAGTCTACCTATTTCACAACTCCACCTCAAATCTGATCTTCTCCATAAAAATATCTTCAGATGCCTTGCTGTCATTATAACAACAATAATGGCTGATATTATATGATACTATAGTAGGGTGACCAGACGTCCCGCTTTTGGCGGGACAATCGCGATTTTTAACAATTTGTCCCATGTCCCGCGGCGTTTTAAAAAAGTCCCGATTTTTGGAAAGAATGCCTGACAAGCTAGGGAATGGTGGGAGATAGACCAAATTTTTAATCAAGAACCCCCTCCCCCCTGGTCAATGGTGTCCCACTTTACCAATGTTAAAATCTGGTCACCTTACTTGACTATAGGCATTTTTATAAGCACCTTTCAAATATTGATTTACTTCTCATTTAAAAGTTAGACTTCCATTTTACAGAGAAAAGTGTGGAGGCTTTTAGAACCAAATATTTTATTCTGAGTTTCTAATTTGAAAAATGTTGAAGTTGAGATTAGAATTCAGAGTATTCAGAGTCCGTACACTTAATAGTCACCCTTTTGGGGTGATGGAGGCTTTTTTATTTTGATTGTGGTAGTAGTTACATAACTGTAACTTTGTATTTTGTAACTGTATTTTGATCTCAAAATTTCCCAGACTCAGAAATTAGTGTTGGTGAATTTTATTGTATGTAAATTATACCTAACTAGAGGTAGGGGAAGGGAGAGGACCAACCAACCATTTCCCAGTGATCATGTTAAGTAATTGGAGTTAGAAAACCTGGCTCTAGGTCCCTCTGTTTTGACCTCAGAGGCTGGCCCACCAGGTCTGTCAGTAGGGTCGTGTCTATAGATAAATGAGCTTTTTCACAAAAAGTGCTACCCAATATTATTTTTATTTTCCTTGTTCTTGGAAATATGTCCTGCAATGATTCCATTGGAGCAGATTAAGAGTCTGTGACTGACATTTTTAGTATTTCAGAAAAAAAAAATGTTTTAAACTGTCAGATAAACATGTTATATAGTATATATATATATATATACACACACACACACACATATATATATATATATATATATATATATAAAACAAATGTACATGAGGTTTTGACTTGCTTAATACTTTAATGTCAGGAATTTACAAATCATCACAGAATATTAATTTTCTATATTCTTTCTGTTACTACAATTATAGTTCCATTAGAAAATGTAAGAATAAGGCAAAAATGCTAAGACACAAAATTGAATGGCAGATTAACGCATCACCATAGTTACCAGAAGAGAAGGTATAATTTTATCACTTGTTTTGCAGAACTTTGCCTTAGAATTTTGTGTACACCAGTGATATTTAGTCAACATCTTTGAGGTCAAAGACATGAATTTTATAATTTTTCCTATTTAAGAGAATGGAATTTTATTTTAAAAGTCATTTTAATTTTATATGGTTCCACTAATTAAAAAAATCAGAATTAAATATGATTTTGGACATTAAAGTAAATTTTTATAGGTGTATTCTATGTTGGATTCTTGGACTATATTTTACAAACTCACAGAAATTTTCCAAATACTAAAGAAGAAAAAGTAACACGTAGAACTAAACAGCCAAAGGAGAAACAATGTTATAGCTACACAGATTGAAATTTGGACAAAGTTACCAAGAACTTTACATTTTCTATTTTAATTGAAGTTAGCAAGATTTTCTGCTTAGCAATCATTGTGCTAAGCATGAGTTCATTCAGAGATGAACAAATAATTCCTAATTTTAGAATCTGTTGTCAATTGAAAAAATATGCAAGTAAACATAATTAAAATACTATTTGACATATATATGCAATATGATTAAGTAATGATAATAAGTGTGCTTGATTCTGTTTAGTTGAGTTGAGTAAATGTTTCAGAAATAGTACAATTGATTGGCTTGAGACTTGAAAAGAATGATGGAGTTAGCCTAGTATATTAAGAGAGGAAAATCATTACAGCCAAAGGGAAAACAAGTTGAGAGCTAATAAGGTACAGAGGAATGGACGATACGGCATGGTTGGGAAATTTTGTGGTGAAAATATAAGTTGCAAAGGAAATAATAAAATAATTTAAAATGCTTTTAAAAGTGTATTGGTCAGTTCAGGCTGAAATGACAAAATACCTTTTAATAAATTCATAAATAACACTTATTTGCAGTTTTAAGTTATTTTTTCTATCATTTCTACATCATTGAATACCTTGTGCAAATTATTATACATGGATTTTCAGTTTTCAATACTATTTATTGATATGCCAAAATGAAATACTTGATTATTCCAAAAATGGAATAATTGAAATGCAAAAATAATTTTTCTACAGAACAGTTAGGCAATAAATTTTGTCGAGCTCAATATTCAATTTGCATTATTACGACTGGGCATATTATTCATATTTGACTTGTGAAAGGTACTATAATTACCTTTACTTTCTAGTAAAACTTTGGATTTTCCTTACATTCCTGGTTGTCTCTTTTATTTTGCCCTTTTCCCCTAAGGATCTATAATTATTTCACCCTAGCATCTATAGACAAATATAAATCTCTTCACAGCATAATTAAACTACTCAGAATTTTATAAATTTCATCTTTTTATTGACTGTTCCATTTCTAGAACCTTCTGACCTTCTGCTCTAGCTTATGGGTTGCTGCACCGATGTTGACTTACCGTAGGATTTTCCTTCAACATCATGTGGGTGATTACCTTCACCTTGCTCTTCTATTAGACTTTCTGTCATTAAATACCATTCTATTATCTGTGTCACAAGCTGAGGTTTTCATGAAGCACACTCAAATTGAGCTGGATACAGGATGTTCATTAAAAGGAGACTTGAAAAAGTAACTATGGGATCACATTAAAAAGTAACTATGGGATCAACACCAGTAGAGAGGGCGAAGCAACCTTTGTCAGAGGGGAAGGCTGATTTTTAATGCAGGTTCAAGACAGGATTCCTTGACCCTACAAGGAATATTAGAGTTAAAGTGGCTCTCCAGAATTGTCCTAAGTTGAGCCAAATAATCAAATCTTTTTTTCTAATATTTATTTATTTTTGACAGAGAGGAAGAGAGAGAGAGAGAGAGAGAGAGAGAGAGAGAGAGATACAGAGACAGAGAGAGAACTGAACTGGGCGAGCTCCCAGTTCAGTATATAATGATCAAATCTTTATATCTCCACATTGTTCATGTCCTGGAAATGACCCATAGAGTTAAATGCTGTTACCTTAAGTAAGACAAATCTCTGTGGCTGGGGCAGTTCCTAAAGGAATCAAATGATGAAGTCTCTCTGCCAACAGCTGAGAAAATATAACCTTAATTATGTGGAAACCTGGACATCTCCTGAGAGTATTGACCACATTCTGTTTTGATTTACTCAAGAGCATATCTTCCAGCAGCTTCATGCAAAAGCGTACATAGGAAGTTAAAATTTGAAATCTTGTCTGCCTAATAATGACTTTATTCTAGCTTCCAACTTGATTGAAAATGTAGCTAGATATAGAATTCCAGGTTTACAATTATTTTCCGTGGAAAATTTGAAGGAGTAACACAATTTTCTTTTAAATTAATCTTACTTCTGAGAGATCCAGCTAATCAATTATGTCCTTTATTAATTTTGCCTTTGGTACTGTATCTAAAACTCAATCATCATGCTCAAGGAGAGCTAGATTTTTCTCTTTTGTTATATTCTAGTCATTATATACCTTTTGCTTTATATTTAGGTCTATGATCCATTTTGAGTTAATTTTGTGAGGGTTGTAAGGTCTCTGTCTAGATCTATTATTTTATACGTAGATGTGTGATTGTTCCACTACTATCTGTTGGTAAGATTATTTTTGCTCCGTTCTATTGTCTTTAATTCTTTGTAAAATTAAATGACTATATCTGAGTCTATTTATGGGTTCTTTAGGCTGTTCCACTGATCGATTTGTCTGTACTTTCACCAATACTACCTTGTCTGATTTACTATAGCTTTATAATAAATCTTAAAGTTGAGTAGTCCCAGTTCTCCAACTTTGTTCTCTTTCCATACTGTGTTGGCTAGTCTGGATCTTCTGTGTCTCCATATAAACTTCAGAATCAGTTTGTTTATATTCACAGAATAACTTACTGGGAATATATAGGTCAAGCTGGGACACTGACACCTTGACAACGAGTCCTCTTATTCATAAACATGGAATATCTTCCCTTTGTTTAATTATTTGATTTCTTTCATTAAAGTTTTATGGTTTTCCTCATAAAAATTTTGTATGCATTTTATTAGAGTTTTAAATATTTCATTGTGAAGGCTATTAATATAATTGGTACTGTATTGTTAATTTCAAATTCTATTTGTTTATTGTTGGTTTATAAGAAAGCTATCAATTTTTGCATATTAATTGTGCATCCTACAGCCTTGCTACAATCACTTATTAGTTCCAGGAATCTTTTTGATCAATATTTTTGGATTGTTAACATAGACAACCATGTCATCTAAGAACAAAGAGTTTTATTTCTTCCTTCTTGTCTCTATACATTTTCTTTTCTTTCTTATCCTATTGCATTAGCCAAAACTTCTGGCTTCTCACCATTAAATATAATGTTTATTGTAAATTTCTTATAGTTTTTCTCCAGTTTAAGATAATCCATTCTATTGCTAGTTTGCTGAAAGATTTTATCAAAATGTGTATTTCATTGTGTCACATGCTTGTTCTGCATTTATTGATATGATCACATGATTTTTTTTAACCTGTTAATGTAATGGATTACATTAATTGATGTCTAAATGTTGAACCAGCCCTGCATATCTGGGTTAAATTCTACTTGTACAATTCTTTTTATATACTTTGTTAATGTTTTGTTGAAGATTTTTTCATCTATGTTCATGAGAAATAGTAATCTAGTTTTATCGTAATGTTTTTGTGTGGTTTTGGTATTAGAGTAATGCTGGCCTCATAGAATGAGTCAGAAATCTGGGTTAAGAAAATGATGAGGAAATTTTTTTTGTGAGAATTAGTTGCTGATTGTGTTACTAACCCAAGGAAGAATAAATATTTAAGAAATATAAGGTGGTCAGTTATACGCAATTCTGCAAAGAAAGGTTTAAATTGAAGACTGAGATGATTAGATGTGGTATTTAAGGGATCAGAGATGACCTTTTAAAAAAGAGTTTCATTAGTATGGGAGAAAGAGCATTCAGACTTCATAAATTTAATGGGTTACTTATGAAACATTTGTAATGCAATATCATAGATATAGTCAATAGTTTATTGGTTACCTGAGGATAAAGAAGGTAGGGGGTTGGGAGAAGAGGGAGGAGGACCTATATATATGGTGATGGAAAGAGTTATATACCTGAAACCTATGCAATTTTTGCTAACTAATGTAACCTTAATTTAACAGTAAAAAAATTTGTGGTGATGGACTTGATAATAACCTATATTTTGAATTTAATTTTCAGTGTTTTAGAGACCCAATATACTATGGCACTCCCTATTTACTCAACCAGTAACTCACTTACTAATATTTAAATTGTACTTGTTTTGGATGCCAGTGTCCTGCATAGGTAGAAATGGCAACCCTGTACCAGCAAGATAATTTATTCAAGAAATGTGAACATTGAGTATGCTGGAAACTGATGAACAGGTATAAGAAATAATTTGTGTATATTTTCGGAGGTAGATATTTATCCCAGTTCCTGATTCTCTGTATTTCCCCTATTGGATTAAATTAGATTGACAGAATTATAAATCCATGTAAGAGAATACAAGGGAACTTTCTATGAAAAATATTGTAATGTTATACATTTAACTTTACTGCAAAGAGTAATATAACTTATTTCTTTTTTTACTATAAGATTCTTCCTGGGTTTTCCACTCATATTGAATAAATATGAGAGATGTAATGGTAAGATTTTGTCAGAGAGTTTTGAGAGCAATAGAGATTGACATAGACAAAAGATTAGAACAAAAATAGAAAACATGACAAACATGACAAACACTGCAAGATAACTTCAGCTGACATTTTAGTTGTTAATTACATGTGAGCAACTGCATGGGGGCTTCAAGAAATGATAGGGGATGACTTTGACTGTGACTAAAAATTCTGAATAAGTAGGGTTAGAAACCTTTTTCTTTTTTATTAGACAGCATGATGACTACTACCTTTAACCTATTTTTACCTTAAAGCCAAAGAGGCCTGAGAAAAACTTCACCCATTCTATTTTACTAGCCTCAGTCTACGCATATTTTCTTCCTCATAATCTACTTCAAATCCTCTTTGAAAATAGTATGATGCAAGTTTGTTTCATAACTTAATATTCATATTAAGCAAATTAAATTATATAATTAGTTGTTTTCAAATCAGGAAAAGATAGAAGTCTTATTTGATAATATTGATATTGCCATAAAAACAATGATGAAATAGAAGAGAGAGTTCAGAAATAAATCTATGCTTAATGGTCATTTAATCTATGACAAAGAAGCAAAAATACACATTGGGGTAAAGACAGGGTATTCAGTAAACAGTGCTGAGAAAACTGGACAGACACATGCAAAAACATGAAATGACTGCTTTCTTATACCATATAGAAGAATAAATTTAAAATGGATTAAAGATTTAAATTTAAAACTGAAACCATAAAACTTCTACAAGGAAACAGGAAGTGAACTCTTAGACATTACCCTTGGTAGTATTTTCACCGATAGTATTTCCCTCTCACAAGGGAAACAAAATTAAAAAAATTAAAAAATGGAATTAAATAAAGCTAAAAAGTTTTTTCACAACAAAAAAAACTTTAATAAAACAAAAAGGCATCTTACTGAATGGGAAAAGATATTTGCAAATGTTACTTGTGATAAAGTACTAATATCCAAAAGTTATAAAAATCTCATACAACTCAGCATCAAACCCCACCCCCCAAAAATCCAATTAAAAAGTAGACAGAGGACCTGAGTAGACATTTCTCCAAAGAGGACATACAAATGGCTAATAGGCATGAAAAAATGCTCAATGTCACTAATCATCAAAGAAATGCAAATAAAAAGCACAATGAGCTATTACTTCACATTTGTCAGAATGGCTATCATCAATAAATCAACAAACAACAAGTGTTGGCGAGGATGCGGAGAGAAGAGAACCTTTGTGCGTTGTTGGTGGGATCACAAATCAGTGCAGCCACTTTGGAAAAGAGTACAAAGTTCCTCAAAAATATTAGAACTACTTTATGATCCAGCAATTTCACTCCTGGGTATTTATTCAAAAAATCTAAAACAATAATTTGAAAAATATATATATGCACCCCTGAGTTTACTTCAATGCTATTCACAATAGCCAAGATATGGAAACAAGCAAAATGCCCATCAATAGACAATTGGATAAAGACATTGTGGTATATTTATACAATGGAGTATTACTCTGCCATAAGAAAAAGAATGAAATGCTACCATTTGCAACAGTATGGATGGACTGACCTGCACAGTATTTTGCTAAGTGAACTCATTCAGATTGAGAAAGACACATAACATATAATCTCACTTATATGTGGAATCTAAAGAACAGAATAAACAAATGAACAAAACAGAAATACACTCATGGAAACAGAGAACAAACTACGGTTGTTAGGAAGTAAGGGTTTGGAGGAATGGAGGAAAAAGATGAAGGGATTAGGAAGTCCAAATTGGTAGTTTTAAAATAGTCCCAGGGATGTGAAATATAGTATGTGAAATATAGTCAATAATTTTGTATAGATGAGAGTACTAGACTTATCAGGGGATCACTTCATAAATCATATAAATGCATAACCACTGAACTATATACCTAAAACTAATATAAAATAATACTGAATATCAACTAATTAAAGAATATATAGTCACAGAATATAAAATACAGATTTGGGAATATAGTCAATGGTATAATAATAGCTATGTATGATGTTAGGTAGGTTGTAGACTTGTTGGGATTATTACTTTATGAGATGTGTAAATGTCTAATCACTTTGTAGTTTTGTATACCTTAAAATAATATGTAAAAAGTTAATTTTATGCTATTTGATTTTTATCTCAATAAAACTGTTAAAATTAAACTGTGTTATAATAAGATGGATTAGTATACAGCAATGAAAGAGGAAGAACTAATAACCCATGATGGATCAAGCTCAAAATATATGTTACACTAATTGAAGAGGCTCAATTTCAAAAGTATTATAATAGTTGAAGGAACCAGAAACAAATGTACATACTGTTTTACTTCATTTATATTAATTCAAAAAGAGGCAAAATGCATTAATGATGACAGAAGTCAGAATAGTCAGGTTAGTAAAAAATCAGAATAAATGGAAACATTCTGGAAAGTGGTACAGGTGGAAAGCGGGTATTTTAGATTGCATAGAAAAATCTTCTATATCTTCACCTATTTGGTAATTACATATAAGTGAACATCTCTGAGACACACATTTAAGATTAATGTACTTTATGCATTTATTGAATGTATTACATTCTTACGGAAAAAGTAAACACCATTCATTGTATTGTAAAATTTTATAGGGCAATTGTATAAAACATTAATATATTTTTTAAAACTTTAATAATTATGAAAGAATTACTTTTGTTTCATTATTATCATTTATGAGTTTATCAGTACTTATTTAAGTACAAATAGTACACTGTCTTACTGTTTCCTTGTCATGACCTTGATGAGACTGTGGCTAAGAGAAAGTTTACTGGGCAAACCTTGAACAGGTTCATGTTTAAAACATATCTTTTATTGGTCTGGGTAATCCTTTTACTGTGACTCTATTTGTAACCTTTCCAAAAGAGAAAACATTATAATATTAGGCTAATGTGTAATGAACTATGCTTAGAGCACATAAATAAGAACTATTCTGCAAAACACAATTGGATGAAAAGACATGGAAATATGAATCTGCACTAATACATTAAAAATATATATGGTAATCAGTGATGGATGGAATTTTCCAGAAGTAATTCAAATGCTAATGACTCTGGTCAAATCTCTCATCTGGGAAATGAGTGGACCTGTTTTTGTTGTTTGCTCTGCCAGCTTCCAATTTCTCTCAGCTGTGAAAATCCTTTTATGAATTAATAAAAGCTTTGCAAACTGAAAATAGGGGAATATGCAGTTTAATGGCTAAAATGTGTTGCCAGGATTTTGTAATTTAGACAGTTTGTTATGACTAGAACAATGCTCCAATGCTCTGAACTTTACTGTTGAAATGTTAACTTCCGACTGAGTAGTTTAGGAGTCAGGCCTACCTATTTGTTTCCCGAAGAATTGTCATTTGTAATCACCTCCAGCACATAGAATTTGTGAAGTTAGTATGACAATAATGTTAGGCACTTTCCATCTCCCAGACGTGATGAAAACATTTAGTAATAAAACTGTTTTTAAAAACCAAATATCTTCCATTTTCGATATTAAAAAAACAACAACAAAAAACAAACAAACAAAAAACTGGGAGGGGAGGAAACTCAGAATCCTGGAAAGAAAGGGCCATATATAAACCATTCTATTTTATCTTGAATTCAAGTATTTTCAAAATAATAAGTGTTCACTTCTGAAAAAAATATAGTAATTTTCTAAGTCATTCCTTTTCATGTTAAACCATGAGTAATAAATGCAGTTTAATTTATAGTGACTAAGAGTGATGAAATGTAACTTGATATTAAAGTCAAGTTACAAAGAATAAAATGCCTCTCATGGCACCATCTAGGAAAGGGGTTCCCAGCCTTTTTATACCCTAGGGCGCATTCTAAAATATCAGTAGGGCGGCGGGCACCAGCTATTTCTAAGGATATTTGTTATTGAACAAGAATAAAAAATAATAAACAAAAATAATTTTAAAATAATAAATTTATTGTACAAATTATATACACACAAAGAAACATATATACAAAACATAATACAAAGTAAATAAAAAACACATGTATAATAAAATCATTTAAAAAAACATAAAAGAAAACAAAAAACAACAAATCTGTCAGTGTGATCTTTAGCACTGCATTTCATTGGCCAGTGCCTCGTAATTAGGAGAGTATGACGACAACCCTGTTAGCAAACAATTATTAAGATGCTCATCGGTAAGTTGAGATCTATATCATGATTTTATTAAATTCATGTTTGAAAACAAAGATTTGCATAAATACGTTGACCCGAAAAACAATTTGATTTTATATGCCGCTTTTTTAAAAATTGGGAACCTTTTTTGTCTACTATGTTCCATAAGTCCTCTGATACTAAGGATTTTAGCAAAATATCATTCTTAAGGTTCAAAATTTCTAACTCTAGTTCTGCTTTCCCCTGAACAAGGTCTGCAATACATGCAGCTAGTTCTATTCCATTTATTTGGCAAGTAAAAGGATTGATACAGAAGGAGACAATTGGCTCGATATTTGTAAACTGCAGAAATCTCTCTTCAAACTGTTTTTGAAGCATTTTCAGGGTCTCAATAAATAATGACATGTTTAATTCATTGTTACCTAGCATTTTCCTCATATATGGGAAGTGCACGAGAGACTTGATATGCAGATGTGATATCAACAAAGTCAATTTTGCTTTCAATGCGTTTACAGAGCTTATCGTTTCAGCTATATTTTTGTCTTTTCCCTGCAACTCCAAATTGAAAGAATCTAATTTTTCCATGGTGTCAGCAAGAAAACCC
>PVKE010049114.1:0-11365 GCA_004027555.1 Craseonycteris thonglongyai | reverse complement strand
GCATAGTTATTTCTATTTTACTTTTTGACAGATAGAGAGAGAGACAGAGACAGAGACAGTTAGAGAACCAAACTGTGGGAACTCCCCAGTTCAGCATGTGGGTCCTGCCTGGGCCGGAGCCGGGATTCGATCCTCGGTCCTCATGGCCTCAAAGCGAGCGCTCAACCCGCTGAGCCGTCCCGGCTTTCCCCTACATTTTGGTTCTTTAGTATGAAGGATTGAAGAGTCCCTCAGCCCTCTTTAAATATAAACACTTAGATATACACAGACATGCAGACATACCCTGGACCTGGTACTGATTTCATATGACAGCATAGTAGAGGGGAAGACAGGTTCAAATTATTACCAGGAGCATATAAAACACTTTGGCATTTGGCTGCCCCCATATACTCAGTGTAGTTACCCCACTGTTATCCTGGTGTGTAATATTAGCCTATCTTGATTATTTGGAGGAGTGTTGTGGGGAATAGATCAATGTTTTTCCATGTTGGCTTCTGCTGGCCTCAAAAAATCATCAACTCAATAACACAAATGAGGAGAGCCAACCCATTTAAAACAGACTGACTTGTTTGTAATCTGGGATGTTTATGCTATAGATGGAGGGATGGCACAGGTGTTAGGGATCTGGCCAAGAGATCCTGAAGCCAGCCAATAGCAGAACTGGATGACAACACAGCCCACTAAACCCTACCTACACCCCCATACTTCTCAATCACATTCTCCAAGTTGGCAGGTTTTCCATAGTAAAAATTTCTGTCTTGACAAGCTAAAGTTCTATATTATTATCATGTTTATAAATTATAAATTTTCACTGCAACACGAAGTTTTGCCTTTGTAACTGGTAAAATAATTCAACATCGGAGCTACTGTCAGATGGCAAGCAATTAAAGAACATTTCTCAGGATCCATGATATTTTAAGTTGGGGCTACACTAAGGGACATCATCTGCTCTCTCCATTCACTCTCAGGTAGACCAGTATGTGTCTTCAATCACTCTATGTCATGAGTCCTATCCCAGGGACCCCAGATCAATTCTCCATGCATAAAGCCACCCTTACTGTCTCTTTTCTCTGTAACAGTTCCATAGGGAAGGCTTGGCACATAGGTTCAGAAAAGAACATCTTAAAAGGAATTAAAGTCCAGTGGCAAGTCTGTAAAATCCTTATCACTCAACTCAATAAGCATCAAATTCTTCCTACCTTGTGCCCAGGACTCCTTTAAGATGACAGCAATTAGCAAGGTCTCTGACAACTTGAATGGGAAAACAGATACAAAGAGCTCGGATATGACACTGGTTGCAATACGTGTTGTGTAACTGGAATTGCATCTCAGACACTAGAAGCTGATCATCCATTTCACATCCAAAATTAGTAGTGTGTGTTTATTTCTATTCTTTATTTCTTTTTAAGATTAGTAAATGATACCAGATACTTATGATAGAGAAGCTTTCAAATATTTACCTTTTAATCTTTTATACAAAAAAGTTAATTTCAATATTTTCCCAAAGGTCAGAGTGTCTCAAATATATTAGGTGGACCTTAAATAATGTTTTTGTTAAATGAATGAACGATTAAATAGGTTACAGTATTCAGGATTATAACTCTGAACCCGAAATTTGATCTTAACTTTAAGGATAATGAATGGACAGCTTTAATAAGTTCTAGGTTCCAGCTTTTGGGGATCAACAGAAAGGAAGTACTGGGACTGGGTCACAACTTGATAATGGCTCAGAGGAAGATGTGCTTGGCCGTCATTCAAAACAGTCCATGTAAAACACTGGCATATTTGGGCTCCTTTTCCCTCTGAAGTGTCACAAGAAGAGCCCTCACTGAGCCTGTGGCCCTGACAAGATCACTGCTGCCAATGTAATAAGTCAGTGAGCTTACACATAGAAGGACAGGAGGGAGGGCAGGTCAAGGCCAGAGTACAGAAATGATGTGTGAAGAGCTACATGAGTCTGCAGCTAAACGTTGCTTCTCGTGGTTGTTCTTACCCAAGACTCACCAAGACTGAAACAAGCTCAAGTAATGACAAAGTGAGGATCAATATTTTACCCTTAATGTATTTTGATATAAAAATATAAATTAAAAACTTCATCATCATATCCAATTTAGGCAATTGATGAGAAGGAGTGGGTTAGCAAGTCAGTAATTGAGGGGAATAAAAGAGACAGAGGAAGTAGCATCAGTTAAAAATTCAACCCCCTCTGTTTTCATATGGTGGTTTTCAAATTTGTATAAGACATTTATTGCTAAACCTTTCCACTTAATGAACACCATTACATAGATAAAATTAATTTCATACATCAAGGATGCAATAATGAAGAGCTACATTTCAATGGAACAAGACTTTGAATTTACCTAAGGTAAATCTCTTATTTTATCCTCCAATTACTATAGAAATGGACTTTTTACCATGGTATAATTGATATCCACATAAAAGACTTTCCATTAACCAACTTTGGAAATAAAGCTACCACAATACATCTAGACAGGGTTTGATTTTATAACTTAAAGGCCTTTTCAGGTGCAAAAAAAAAACAAAAAAAAAAAATTGCCTTTGCTTTCAAAGCACCTCTGTTTCCTGAACTGTGACCAAGTGAAAGATTTTTATATGAACATTCTCTTGGTTAACTTTTGCCGTATACAGGCCTCAATGCTTATCCTGCTGAATCTTCCATCAGATGTTTGCATTTGAGAAGTCACTTTCCCTCTATAGACTGAGGGGGAGCGTGGGAGGAATTCAAGCTGGGTATTGAAGGGTGGCGTAGGAGTCACTGAGAATCCTCAGGTTATTATCAGTAG
The DNA here is from genome assembly GCA_004027555.1 of Craseonycteris thonglongyai. Classification (NCBI taxonomy): domain Eukaryota; kingdom Metazoa; phylum Chordata; class Mammalia; order Chiroptera; family Craseonycteridae; genus Craseonycteris; species Craseonycteris thonglongyai. The sequence goes on along the minus strand of PVKE010049114.1, from coordinate 8,561 downwards.
AAATAGGAAATTGCTTTTCAACATTATTACAGGGCCAGCCTACAGATTCCTGAATCACCAGCAACAGAGACTAAGGGGGACTCGATGATAATTTTGAATCTGTCTGTCATGGCGTTAGAAATCAGGACATTCACATCTATTTTTATACAAATGAGAACTGAATGAAGCCTTTACTTGTTAGTTTGTGTTTAATGTTAGAAAAGGTGGCTTACCATTAACCCATACAATCTAGTCTTTTTTTTTTTTAAAGATTTATTTTTTGTTTTTGACAGACAGAGAGAGAAGGGGGAGGGCCCAGAGCAGTCTCCATAGTCGTATGTCATCAGTTTTCAACATGGTTTCGTTCCACACAGGTGGGTGGGGGCCACGCAGTCCAACTGGGGGGCAAGAACCGAACTGGGGGCCTCCCGCATGGGAAGCACACCTCAGTTCAGCATATGGGTCTGCATGGGCTGGGTCCAGGATTCGATCCTCATTCCCCGGGGCTGCAAAGCAGGCGCTTAACCCGCTGAGCCATCCCGGGTTAAGCCATCCCCCCATGCAATCTAGCCTTGATAAATCTTAATCACATTCTCTCAAGACAATGTGAGCTTTCTAAGTCTTTTGGTGACAAATTCAAAAGACAAATGTCCTAAAGAAAGACAGGCATGAGGAGGTGACTAGAGGACTGTGTGCCACAATGGTGGCATTTTGCTTTAAAATGAGGGCTATTTCTTAAGAATAACTAGAGCAAACAGCAGAGGCTGCTGACCTTGGAACATGCGTTACAAAGCAAAGAGATGTCTTCCTGACCTGGTACAGCTTGGGTGTCACCGGGAGGGAAACGCAAGGCTATTTTCTAAGGTCCCTCCTGTTCTAAGCATGAGTTCAAAATGAAAAGAAAAACAACTCTCACTCTCATATTAAATCTGAGTTATGGTGTTATAGAGAAGCTGATATTTCCAGGAAGAGTTATCACAGCAACCAAAAGGGCCATTTGCTTCCAACTCAAAACTGTGACAGCCCACCAGGGATCTCCAGACAGCCCACCTACCTGCAGCCCTCAGGTTTTTGCACAAAATAGCAGCTGCTTGCCATTCTATGTCACTTAACAACAACAACAAAAAACTGTCTTGAAGAGGTTGCTTGGTGTAACATTAGCAGCTAATCAGATAATTGCCAAGCCTCTTGCCAATAGCCTGCAGCCATTCACTGTCTGAATAATAAGTGGATGATTAATTTATTCATCCTGTCCTGGATCTCCTGCCCTTGCTCCCTCTGTAGCTTCTCTATCCCTGTTATTGTCAGCAGCTCTGCACGGACGCTGGAGTGTCCTACCCTTCACATAAACCAAGATGCAAACTGTGGTGTGTAGACCCCACAGGTAAATCCCTTCCAGCATTTGAAATGCAGAGATGGTGGGCTCTCATTTTTTTTTTTAGCACAAGCTTATTCAACCTGCATCCTGCAGGTGCCATGCAGCCTAGGATGGCTTTGAATGTGACCCAACACAAATTCATAAACTTTCTTAAAACATGATGAGATTTTTCTTTTTGTGACGCTTTTGTTTTTCTATTTTTAGCTCATCAGCTATCATTAGTGTTCGTGTATTTTATGTGCGGCCCAAGACAATTCTTCTTTCAGTGTGGCCGAGAAGTCAAAGGTTGGAAACTCCTGTTCTACACTGAGTCAAGTTTGAATGCCCTTGCCAACTCCTAGTCGGGGGATCATGTCCCTTCCCAGAACTCTTCCTCACTGGCCACCAGCACCTCCCTCCTTCACTGGATTCCTCACAGCTTCCTGTCCAGGCAGACCAGTTAGCAAACATCCCAGATCAGGCCATGCCTTTACATCCTCAAAGACACTCTTCCCTCTGCCTGGACTTCCTTTCACATACAGAAAGCAAAAGGGTACAGTCACATGTCAGAGTTGCTCCGAGAGAGAGAAGTACACTGAATACGGAAGGACACAAAAGCAGGGGAGTAACGCTTTCCATGCGTCATGGTCAGAAAAGGTGTCATATGAACAGTCTTCATGAGGAGTAGGCATTTGACAGAGAGATATAATGAAATTTAGGGTTCATAGCTGCTTTTAAACTATAAAAGTGGAGTAGTGGTAACAGAGGCTCTATGGCCCGCACAACCAAAAATATTTCCGATGGGCCCTTTATGGGAAATGTTAGCCTATGTCTATAAGTCTTTGAGGTCAGAGATCATTTATTTTCTATATTTTTGTTCTCAGTACTTAGCATTTAATAAATGCTCAGCAAATGTTAATTGAATAAATAAATAGAAAAAATAAAAATGGGTGGAGTATTTCCTAGGTAGACCAGTAAGGAGGCAAATGAAAAATATAGAGAAAATCTCTTCAAAATTATTTAAATTAAAAAATAATCTATTGGCTTGGTCAGCTCTCAAGTAATATGGGAGCTCGATTCATAACTAGTCTGCCATTGTTTCTTCTCTCTTTGGCTCAGAATAGCCAAGGTGTTGCTTCTCAGGATTAAAATTACATTTTTAGAGGGACCCTCGTGCAATGGTTCCATGGGCAAGGAAGGAAGTTCCCAGAGAGCGCAAGCTTTCTCTATCTATTTTGACTGCAGGGAGTAAGGAGAGTCAAAATCTCTCCAGGATCAAGGACCCCAGGGGAAGCCACCCACTGCATGGGTGACAAAATCTGCCCACATACCTGTTCATTTGTCAGAATGTCCCTAATCTAGTGGGCAGTGCTAGATAGCCGGGAGCATGAATTTATCAAAAGGAAATTGGTTCCTAAACATAAAATTCAATACATCAAATTCCACCAGGCAGACCTGAGAGAGATGGAAAGTAGATTTAATACAGCATTTGGCCATCACAGCTCTGCTCAACCCACCATCACTTACCCAAAGGCCTGCAGGGCAACAGAAATAACAAGCAAAATTTTATTCCCCTGATGAATTTTTCAGGGTCACTCTTCATACTGGGCTTGCAAGATGAGAAATGATGACATGTAACTGGTCCTCAAAGAATCTCATCACTGAACAGGCCCAATCAATGGACAAGACAGAGACGGAAGGGACTTCCAACCTGGACTCAAGCCATTAAGTCACCAAAATGTATTACAGCAGAGGTTTGAACTAGGTATTCTGGATATGCAAGAAACTACAGGGCACAGGTCTTTGTCTTGGGGAACCCACACTGGAAATAGAGGAAGAGGAAGAAGAAGGAAAATACAGGGAAAGTTGTGCAATCAATGAATGAGTGCAGATGGCAATGGGTGGAAGAAGCCTAGTTATCAGCAATCTAGAGGGGAGCCAGGGTTATCCAGAAAATTCTTTATCAGGGAGGTAGAATTGAAAGGGTATCCTGAAAAGGAGTGGGATGACAGAGAAAAATGCTGGAAGGGAACTACGAATGGATGAGCCTCATCTGAAATCCATGGCAGGGAGGAAGGAGAGATAAAGTGATGAGACATGGGCAGGTAATTAACTCCAACAGGCCTTGAAGCACGGTCTTCATAACAAGAATGATCAGAGCAACATCACTTTGCAAATTATTCTCATATGTGTTCTTTCCTCCCAGGACCTTGTTTCTCTGGATGGAAACCCTGCATTGGCCACTCATCCCTTATGCTTCAACTCTTCCTCGACACATCACCCAGCTCACATTCCCTCTTCTGCTTAAATGTGACATCTGGGCAAAGCCTTTCTTGGCGCCTGGACTAGGTCAGATGGCCATTCCCCATAATGTATTCGCAGGATACCCTGTGAAATGCCCAAGGAAAGGATCCGGAAGTGGCCTGGCAGCTCTGCTCCCTCAACTGCTTAGGGTCTAGGGCCCCCTCCACTCTTATCCTCTCTCTCCAGGGAGTTTTCCACATTCTCTTTTTTATTGTTAGGATTAATTGTGAAATTTATTGGGGTGACATGGTTTGATAAAAATTACATAGATTCCAGGTATATCCCCCATTATTTCAATCCAAGATGCTGCTCTGACCAACATCCACATTCCAAACAGCAGGACAGAAGGCGACAAATGCAAGGAACAAAGGACATCCATCCGGTGCTCCTAGGGAAGATTGCCAGAAACTGCCACATATATCATAACATGTTCCCATTTATGCTGTTGATCAGAACTTAGTCACATGGCCACTTTCCCTGGGGAAGTGGGGAGGTCGGTAAATGTGTGCTTCAATCAGAGTAGTACAATTTCAACTACTGAGGAAGAGTAGTTAGTGGGCAACTAACAGTTCATTACACAAACCCACACTCGATAGCGAAATTCACTGTTTCTAAGTCTATACTCCTGGGTTATTTGGTTGGTTGTTTTACTTCATTGGATTACACACACTGTCAGAGCAAGAGCTGAATCTACTTTGCTCCCCAAGAGATCTCAGCATCTGGCTCAGTGTCTGGTGTTGTATACATGATAGCTCCCCCTTTTCCCCAAAAACTTTGTTGTGTGAATGCTTATGAAAATAGGTTTTAATATGCCAATTGTACAGAAGAACAATATTGAAGAGCTATTGTTCTTCAGGTTGTATGAGAAGGACTGGATATAAAAGGATAAATAAAGTAAGGTCATTTGTGGTGGTGAATGAAAGCCTTGCAAATCTTAACTTAGTGTTATCTTTCAGACACCACACTAGGTCTCCAGAGTATACATAATTGATCAAGGTCAAAGCGTGATGTTCCCAACTATTCCTGTATCTGAGTAAGAGAAAGGACCGTAAAACAAAGGAATGATTTTCTGAGATGGTGAAAGAGTAAGAAGGTCTGGATCAGGCAGATGAGGCCAATTCCTAGAGTTCTTCACACTAATAAATCACAAGTTCACACATCCAACCTCGGTGAATACGAGAATCACCTGGAGAAAATATTAGACTGCCCCACAGCCTCTGAGCCCTAGGACCTGAGTCAGCATCTTCAAACATAATGCCCATTAAGACTTCTCTAAGATATCCAAGTTACTCTTGTTCAAAGTCAAACTTGAAAATGGAACACAGTTCACCATATCTGTCCCACCCCAACCCCATGCTTAGATGCGCTAGTGAACCAGTTCTAACACTTTATGGCTTGCTTCATGGCAAGCATGCAAAACAAAGAAGGAATTCACCATTTTCTCCTCCTACAGCATCCTCAGGGGAAGTTCAGCACATCAAGGAGGCCTTGTGGCTTAGAACAGATGCAGATCTTAGGGCTACTGACCTTAGTCACCCTAATATTTTAGCTACTGGGCATGAATCCTTGGGAAATTTTTATAAATTCTCCAAGTTTCAGTTTTTGCATGGGCTTATCTGGAAGATGAGAATCATCAAAATACCAACTCAACAATTTTTTTTTTTTGTAACAAAATAAAATAAGTAAGCACTTCGAACAAATTATAAATATTATTTCCCCCCAGCCTTTGTAGGGCAACTATGCCCACTGTTGATGATCTTACTATAGGAGTTAAGTGAGACAATATTCTAAAAGATATGAAAAAATCTCATAACTCAAAAGGAAAGGTAACCTATACGAACAATTTGAAAAATACCAGGCATGTTTATTATCATGCCAATAGGGAAACACACTTGATTTATTTGGACCCCCCCCCCCACCTACCCACACACACACACACACACACACACTTTTTTTTAACCTTTATATTAATGTTGAATATCTGAATCTATGTAGGTCTGTAGACTTTTCACTGAATCACAATAAACTTTTTATTTCTTCACTAATATATAAGCCTGTGAAAAAGTGGTAACTTTATAACATTATACAACAAAATTAATTCTTGTCAAGATGTTAAACAAGCACATTGACAAACTCTGTGAATGAGGAATCCCTCTCTATTTATAATGAATTTAGACTATGGAGATTTAGAACTAACTGTTAATATTCTCTGTTAATTTTCTCAGATTCCTGCTGTCAAGCAAAGATGGGGCAGTATTAGCGACCACTGATTTCTTTTAAAAGTCCTCAAATACTCAAAGATTAATGTTCACTTAGAACAGGAATGCAAGAGCACAAATTATACCCTACAATTTGAGGGAGTGTCTAATATTCTTAGGGATTACAGCCAAAGAAAATTTTGAGATGTTATTGGGCACCAAATGAAATAAAAGAACAGAGGTTCAAGATAATACCTGTCAGGGTGTAAAAAAAGCAGAGGTGTCTTCCACAACTCCTATGGTAGTGTCCTGAAACAGAAAGTACTGAGGGAAGATAGTATGAAGGGAAGATAGTACAGGGAGATTAAATATGATCTTGAACAGTGATATCCCCGGAGATCTTAGGCTTTGTATTCGTCCAGACCTCAAAATTGTCAGGATTTTAAACAAATCACAAAAGCAATTGTCATCAAGAACCTTCACAGGTCCTCAAACAACTCTCTTAAAGCGAGGAAAGCTGGCAGACAAAGTGAGGATTACAGTAGGGAGTGAGTAAAATGCATAGTTATGAAGAACATAAACCCTGTTAAAGAGGAAGCACTATGACTTTTGAGGCAATTCGGACTCTGTGTTTACATTTATACAGAAGGCTGTTTATGGGATTGTTGTAATGTGTGTTTTTACCATTTTAATGCATGATGGTGTTGCCATTTGAGAGTGCTGGGAAGGTAATGATAGACCAGTTTGTTTCCTCCAGAGACTCCAGGCTTAACTCCCTCATAATTTCTCCAATGGCTCAGAGTTGAAGTTTTTGCAGAGGGGATGTCTGAATGACTAACAACTTCAAAGCTGCAAGAAAAAAAAATCAGAATTTAAAAGTGATGACCCTGGAAGCAATTGAAAGGAATACACAGAGACTCTTCACTGAGTTTTGCTTCCCATCTTTCTTTGTTCAGGGACTGGAATCATAGATCGAGGAAAGTTACATAAGTCTCAGTGTTGTGAGGGACATAATTTGTATCCACAAACATTTGGTGAAACAGACATTAATTCACCTACCCAGATGAGATTGCACACTGTGGGATTCCTTTAGAAGCTAATTTATCTCCAAATATCACAAGCAAGATGTTTAGCTGCCTCTTGATGTTTACTAACCTTTCGTGGCTTTCATTTGTAACATAAATTGCTATTAAAATTGGTAGTTGAGGTTGGGCTTATTTTTCAGTTGGGAATGGAATTGCCTTTAAAAATAAAAACATACTTCAAGGACATTTGTACTCTAGCTGGCTTCACAAAAAGGGAAATAATGTGGTTAGTGACTAACATTACAATCTGATCAGCTAATTAATATGTGAATCAAAGCAAGGCTAAAATACTACATAGTTCAATGGTAGTACTTAATAATCACTTTGCTAGTCCTCTAGCACGTATATATTGAAAGCCCACCTTGGATCAGCCACAGTGAGAGATATCATTGAATGAGACAGTCCTGATCACTCGCGTCATGTCACTGAGTCTATTAAGCGAATCAGAGATTAAACAAACAATTACAAATGAGAGCCCATGTTTATTTTAATCCTGTAGCAGCTTTATTGAGGTGTAGCTGACATTCAATAAACTGCACACATTTAGAGCATACCATTTGATGAGTTTTGACATGTATACACTGATGAATATGTCACCACACTTAAGAGAGTGAACATATTCATCACCCCTCAAAATTTTTTTGGACCCCTTTGTAATCCTTTCTACCTGACCACACACCCCCTGCCTCTTCCCCTGGCAACCACTAATCTGTCCTGTCATATACATAAATTTACATTTTCTAGAGTTTTACATCAATGAAAGATAAGTGTATGTATTCTTTTTTTTTTTTAATATGACTTCTTTCACTCAGCATAATTATTTTAAGATTTATCCACATGGTTATATGTATACACAGTTCTTTTTATTGCTGAGTAGTCAGTACTTCATTGTATAAATAAATACATAATTCCTTTTTCCACTCAGCTGGGATAGATATTTGGGTTGTTCTAGTTTGGTCTATTATAAATAAAGATGCAATGAAGAAATCTGGGTTGTGAGTATGCCCAGATTGTAAGTTGGACATGAGGAGAAATAGAGTTCAGACTGGAGGGACTATCAGGGGGCTACACTTTGAAATAAGCCTTACACTCCAGATAAGAGGTGTGAACATTTGGTTTTTAAGCTTTCTCCTTGTTGCCCATTACAGAGATAAGATCATCTGAAGATGGAAAGAGGGTGGAAGAGGTATTTTGGAAAGCTCTTCCAGTCACATTCAGAGGCACTATGTACCTGCTATAAGGCCCAGGAAGCAAAGTCCAGTTACTTGGAAAGAAGGAACATACATATTCGTGTATATTTGCTACTCTCCTGAGTACAAGCCACCCATCAGCTTTGTCTACACTAATGTCACCAGAAGCCAGGGACTGTGCCTCATGTGTGGCTGAGCCCTCAACTTCCATTGCTGTATCTGGAACAAAGGTTCATTCAGTAAATATTAATAGAAGGAAGGAAGGATCAGAAAGAAGGAGGGTTGGAGGGAGAGAAGTAGAGGAGTGAGTACCATATTTTCCGGCGTATAAGACAACCGGGCGTATAAGACGACCCCCTAATTTTACAGTTAAAACATAGGTTTAGGCCTATATTTGCTGTATAAGACTACCCCCCACTTCCGAGGCTGTAGTCTTATACAGCGAATA
>PVKE010049113.1:0-11364 GCA_004027555.1 Craseonycteris thonglongyai | reverse complement strand
GATTTATTTTTTGGGGGAAGCTGGGATGGCTCAGTGGGTTAAGCGCTCACTTTGCAGCGCTGGGGACCGAGGATCGAATCCCGGCCCCGGCCCGTGCGGAACCATATGCTGAACTGGGAGCTCCCCCAGTTCAGTTCTCTCTCTGTCTCTGTCTCTGTATCTCTCTCTCTGTCAAAATAAATAAATAAATATTAAAAAAAAATTAAAAAAAAAAAAAGATTTATTTTTTTGTTTGTTTTTGACAGAAAGAGAGAGACAGAGAGACAGAGAGAAGGGGGAGGGCCCAGAGCAGTCTCCATAGTTGTACGTCATTAGTTTTCGATATAGTTTTGTTCCACATAGGTGGGCATGGGGCCACTCAGGGCAGGAAACAGGCCAAGGACCTCTCTCATGGGGGGCACACCCCCACAAGATGGGGGCCTCCTACATGGGAAGCATGTCCAGGGCGGGAGCTGAACCGGGGCCTCCCACGTGGGTATGTTCAGCATATAGGGTACACATGGGCTGGGACTGTGATTCAATCCCCGGACTCCAGGGCTACAAGATGAGTGCTCAACCCACTGAGCCATCCTGGCGTCCCCTGCAACTTGTACTTCTTAGCAAAATTTATTCCTGCCTTTAGACCATTCACTACTAGTTCAACTTGATTTTCTCTTACTAACTTCTCATCTCATGTTTTCTCTCTGATAGTTAGGGACTTAAATTCAATGCACTTATTAAAAACTAAGGTTTCTTAGAGTGTGTCCCATGAACAGTCTAGAATCAACTAGAACATGAATTATAACTTCAGATTCCTAAACAATCTTCCCAGACCTATTGGGTCTTGGGAATCTATATTCTTAACAAGCACCCAAGATAAATTGTAAACACACTCAAACTTGAGAACTTATATGGACTAAATATTAAAACAATTGTTGATGCTCCAGTCTCATTGATCACTGCAGTTCTGGTTCTACAGGAATTGGTATCATTCTTCAGGCCTAAGAAATTTACTAAAGTTAACATTACTAAATTCTTACTATGTCTTTGTTAAATACTTTATAGGTACCCACATCTAATTTTCACTATTGTTATAAGGCAGGAATGAGGTAATATTGACAGTACCAAGAGTGTTATTAACTTAATTCTACAGATAAGGCTCAGAGGATTAAGTAACTTATCCAATGTGTCACAGTTGGTAAGGAGCAGGGCTGGCATTTGATGGACCATGGTCAAAACATTAATAAACTACCTTTACACAGGATTTACTACCTATGGGTATAAGAAAGAAAAGCCAAAACCTCTATTCAAAAACTGTTATAATTAAACATAATTTATGAGAAGAATTGCTTCAATTTATGCATTTTCTAAGCACCTACCGTATGCTAGCAGTGTGTACAAATTTATTCTGCCTCAAAGAGAATCAGGCTAGGAAATCAATCATTTCAATGCAAGGTGAAATAGAAGTAGCTGAGGATCCCTTGTAAGAAAAATAAGAGACTATAAACCAGTCTGAAGATGATATAAGATAGTGTCAAAGAGGCCAACAGGAATAAGTCAAAAAAAAGAAAAAGAGTAGTCAGGATGTAGACACAGAAAACAAAGTATGTGATGATGGTCTGTTCAGGAAACTACAAGTAGTTCAGTGTCATTGCAGAGGTAGATTGGAGAGAAAAGATGGGGTGGGGAGGAGAGAAGCTAAGAAAGAGAATGCATCAAAACACAAGCCTGTGATAAATCCCTTTACTCAGAAGCTGTAATTTTAGTCAGTGGAGAACAAGAAGCTGGTAAAGACCTAGAGGCAGGGAAATGGACTGGTGTGAGCACCCTGCTATTGGGGACCAATGGCATCAGTATCTCCTATTAGAAACGGAGAACCTTGGGCTCTACCTCACAACTGTTGAAACAGATTCTGCATTTTAACAAGACCCCAGGTGATTAATGTGCACAGTGAAGCTCGAGAGACTGCGTTAGAGCTCTAGGCAGGAGAAAGATGCTTGTGTTGTAACCAGTCCAAAACACAGTGAAAATATTTACAGTACGTATTCTTTATCAATTCATCATTCACTAATGAATACTGTCTACCTACTTGTAGATGATAAAAATACCATGCATGTACTCTACAAATGAACTTCAACTCCAGATCCATTACTTGGCATGATCACTTATATGCACAATTGGCATCTCAAACAGAAGATGTCTGAAACATTAGACAACTTCCCATCTTCATATTTCTTCTCATCGTAGCATAGAGACTTACTTACAAATGCATGGGAATGAGAGAAAGCAAGGTAATAATAAGGAGGGAATGCAATAAGGTGGTGTGCCCGGCAGCTTTTTAGAAATGATGCTGGGAGGTTCCCAAGGATGGTGGGCAAAGAAATGGCCATAGTGACGGGTTACACTGAGCAACTAAGTTAGTTGGTTGAGCAAGTAAAAAAATAAATTGAGATAATGGTAGCCAAATTTCTCACTGTCTGAATAGTCACTGGTAAATATGAAAAAGATACAAACAAAAAAGAACAGTCAGGTGTTAGTATGAAATTGAAAATACTACAATGAGCTCATGGATTTTTTAAAATATATATAAATAATAACAGATACAGCAATAGTTTCAGGTGTATATCTATGTGTCTGTCTATTCAAACTTCATATGTACATACTATATTAGATATATTTTCAAATATATATATATATGTATATATGTATGTATGTATGTATATACACACACATTCCCACACACATGGGTGTATATTTCCTATTTCTGTCTGTTAAGTGTGTCTAGATGTAATGACATTCCAGTAGTAGTGAGCACACTAAGTAATCAGATCTTGATTTCTAAATCTTAACTACACCAGAAGGAACTAGAGCTCCTTAGAGAAACATCTGATACAGAAAAGAATGATCAAGGATATGCTAAAGGGACACAAAAGCCAGATTCAAGGGGCTTCCACTGGCCAAATCAGGGTTAATTTGGTCATAATAATAAATAAGAATGATATATGAGGAAGGAATGATAAAAATAGAAAATCACCACTTAGCTACCACAACACTAGCAGTTACCTGTATCGTGGTAGTATATCCTGTGTTAGTATATCCTGAAACTTCAGGATAGCGATTTGATGAGGAACTGGATATTAGCATAATATCTGATTATCTCTCTGGAGAAAATACTGATTAATTACAACAATAAAACTAGTTATTTCACAGCAGAGAAACTCAACAGACATCCACATGAGCAGGTGATGATGGTTAACATCATCCACGGTGAGAGAAGTCAAAACCATGCAACCCCCAATGTTATATACCTAGAACACAGTATCATTTCTGAAGTCCCTGCCAAGAATTCATGGCCTGATCTAGTCATGAGAAGCTTACTGGATGGACCCAGGTTGAGGGCCACTCTAAGAAATGTACTCAAAGACAGGTGAACACATGAGAGGCAAGGAAAGCCTGAAGACCTGCTCAGGTTTAGAAAAGTGTATTGCTGGAGAGGATCCTGAGACAAAAAAGAGAAAAAGACACTTGTGGGACAGCTGCTGAGGTCTGTGTGCAGTCTACGGATTGGATACCAGCAATGGACTTCAAGACTGGATGATGTTTAAGGTGGTCATATAAAAGGAGTGCACTTATAATTTGGAGTTATACTCCAGAGGATTTGGGGGTAATGGGGAATGAGGCACAAGGGGAACCAAAACCCCCAAAATTTTCTTCTACAGAGTGGGCCCCTTCTTATACAGGTTTCTGCCACTAGGTGAGTGTTCTAGGAACACGTCTGCATCAGTACACCAGCTGGCATTGCTGCAAGAGGCTGTATTCAGTTTCAGTGAATGTTTTTTGGAGACTCTTTCAATGCATTTGCCCATTTCATGGTGGGTGATTTACATGAACATATGGCATGACAATGCTCCTGCCAACACTGTGCTGAGTGTTCAAAAATGGCATGACTCCCGTGCCCCACCCTCCCTATTTACCTACCGTAATTTCTTTTTTTTGTTTCCTCAGATGAAAAAAAGTCCTCAAAGGGAAACATTTTGCTGATATAGAAAAGGTGAAACAAACAAACAAAAAAGGCAGAAGCACTAAAAGGCATCAAAATTGACAAGTTCAAAACTGTTTTGAGCAGTGGAAAAAGCGTGTGGATGGGTGTATTGCAGAGAGAGTATTTTGAAGGTGACTGAAGCTTAAACATGTAAGAATAAACGTACAATTTTTTATAAATAAATTCTGGTATTTGGGGGTCCCCCCTTCATAAAAATAAACAAATAAACAAAAAAATAAAACAAAATAAAAGAACACATGGGTGTGAGGAGGACAGAGGGAGACCAACAGCAGTTAAAGGCTAGGATCTGGAGAGTCTATGTAAGAGGACATGAGAATTTTTTGTATAATTCTTATGCTTCTTCTGAAGATTAAAACTTTTTAAAAATTAATATAAAAAATGTCAACAACTTAAATTCTAAAATTTATCCTATTAAACAGGATCCTCCCACAGTCATCTTTCTTGATAAAAGGAAATGCTATTGCTTTTACTCCATTCTTCTATTTTTCAGGCCCCAAATCTTAGAAGTCATCCTGTCAACACTCACAACCCCTGTGCAATTCATGAGCTAATCCACTGATCCTATCTTCAAAACAGACCCATTATCCTCTCACTTCTTACCAACTCACCACAACCCTTCTAACCAAAGTCACAATCATATCTCAACTGAGCTACCATAAGCACCCTACTGACTGGTTTCCTTGCATTTACCCTGGCCCAATTACACAGTCTTTTATCTAAAAGCTCCCATGTCAGGTAGGTACAGTAAGTCAAGGTTCTTACAGTGACCTAGTAAAGCCTATATAATCTGCCACGCACTCAATTCCATCTCTTGTTCTAGTCTGTTAAACTCAATTGTATCTCCTCCCCACTAAATTCATGTGTTGAATTCCTAAGACACAGCACCTCAGAATGTGACTATATTTGGAGATACAATCTTTACAGAGGTAATTAGTGCTAAAGAAGGTCGTATGAGTGATCCTTAATCCAATAAAAACTATTGTTCTTAATAGAAGAGGTGATCCGGACACAACAAAGAGAAGAAAGGTAAAGTGAAGACACAGGGTGAAGACAGCTACCTACAAGCCAAGGAGAGAGGCTTCAGAAGAAACAATCCTGATGACACTTTAATCTTGGGCATCTGGCCTCCAAGACTAAAAAATTAATTTCTATTGGTTAAGCCACCCAGTCTGTGGTACCATATTATGGCAACCCAAGCAAACTAATACAAATCCCCACCCCTCTTTGATCGCTGAGTTCCACTTCCTCTGAGATCTTTAATTCCAAGCATTTGGCACAGTCTGCTGAGGACCACTGCTCTCTCCAACTAGAACTCCCTCCTCCCTGACTTCAGGTCTTGACCACAGCTCAAATGGCAAATCATTGAGCTCTTCCCTGACCATTTTGCTATGGAATACGTCAGCCTCCTCCCCGCACACCCCTGACAGCATTCTTCCCCGCACTTGTATGCAGCCTCATTTTTCTTGAAACACTTACATTTTGTTAGTTGACCGTTCCCCTCCAATAAGAAAGAAAGAAGTGTTTGCCTGTTGTGCTCACTGCTGAATCTGCTGTACCTGGAATCATTCCCAGGCCACAGCAGGTGACCAGATAGTGCATGGATGTAAGAATATGTTCCCATAGCATTTACCTCTTCAGGAGCAAAAGGACAGCATTTGCTGTGCTTGAGTCTAAGCCAGTTGTGGGTTCATCCAGAAACAAGATGGATGGATCAGTGATGAGCTCCATTCCAATACTAGTCCTTTTCCTTTCTCCTCCAGACACACCACGGATAAACTGAGTTCCAACCTAAAACACAATTATCATCATCATTAACAGTAACAACCACAGCCACTATCATTTCTTGGCCTCCTAACATGTGCCAACTCTGTAAGAGGCACTTTGTCTCATATCCTCATTTATTCTGAACAACAAATAATTGAGTATCTGGGAGGTAGGTTTGTCTTCAATTAGACGAGTGAAGTGAGGCTCGGGTCAGAGCTGGTAGGTGGCTACTCCAGATCCAAAACCCATGCTTTATAGTTCTCTATTTCCTCATTATGGCAAATATTTCATTTTAAGATGCAAGTTAAATTCTAAAAATGTGGCCCTGACATAGTGAAAGCATGGTCCAAAAAGAAAGATAAAGATCAGAGAGGAAAAGGGGAAAGCATCTATAATTTATTAGTCTCCTTATATCCCTTACTTCCTCCTTCAAAAAAAAAAAAGTCCTCAGATGGACTGACAAGAAGAGCTGGGGCCTGGCAGACAAGGAAGGACACCTTCTACCATCCACATCAGCACCTCTTAAACCACCATCAGCTTCCCAAACTGACAGGCTGTCTACACACTAACTCACTATACAGTTACTGACCCATTCTTTCAGTCAAATTCAGATGGCAGAATATTCTACAGGGTGACGGGCTCAGTTTTTTTCACTCACTCACTGTCACTGTGTGTCGTTGGGGGAGCAGACAGATTTTGGGGGTGGCAAGAGGTAGGCAACTATCCTTATAATAAGAGTCTTCAAAGAGATACTGAAATGCTACTCATGCCATTGATTAGATCCAATAACAATAAGCTATAAAAGATTGATAAAGACAATTGGAGAAATATGAATGAATATGGACTGTATGTAGCTGATATTAACATACTGTTAATTTTGTTAGTTTAATGGTATTGTAGTAACATAGGCAAATATCCTTTTTTAAAAGATTCATATGGGGAAGCCGGGATGGCTCAGTGGGTTAAGTGCTCACTTTGCAGCCCTGGGGTCCGAGGATCGAATCCCGGCCCCGGCCTGTGCAGAACCATATGCTGAACTGGGAGCTCCCCCAGTTCAGTTCTCTCTCTCTCTCTGTCTCTGTATCTCTCTCTCTCTCTCTCTCTCTCTCTCTCTCTCTCTCTCTGTCAAAATAAATAAATAAATAAATATATAAAATATATCTTTAAAAAAAAAAAAAGATTCATAATAAGAATTCAGGACTGAAATGTGATATATATGACTTCCCTTAAAATACTTCTGAAAATGTAAAAACTGAAGCCATTACTGAACAAGATGTTAACTGGAAAATCAAGGTAAAGGTTATTAGTAATCAGACCAGTATATTAATTATACTATAATCACTCGTCAATACTATAGTAATCAGACTATTTTCTCAACATTCCTGTTATGTTTAAAATTTCATAAAATATAAACATTTTTAATGTTTTGTTTTAAGCAATTACATAAACAAATTCTAAGAAGTCATCAACTGCCTTCAGCTTATTTTCCTTGGAAACACATGCAAGGACTCTGGGCAATGACTGCCTAAAGGTAAAGAATAGGAAGAGTCTTACTGAAAATACAAAATCAAATAAACAAAGCCCCAGCAAAGGAAACCCAATCACTCATAAAACAAAATTAAGTGGTACATGGGGCATCTCAGAGTTATTCTACCAGACAAAACATAGCAAAACTACACATCACATAAAACACTGTCAGAAAGTATGAAGCAGCAGCCGGAAGAATGCCCCCACTCTTCAGTGCCTCTCCGTAAGGAATATCACAGGGACAGAGCCATCACCACCTAAAAAGCTCATCTTTACTCAAAGTTTCAAATGTGTTCCCAGCAAATCTTTCATACCTACTCAACAGTAAAGTTCACTAATTCATCTCACCTCTTCTTCCTGATCCTGCATGACCCACATAAGGAGTTATTCTTGTCTCTCTTGCCCACAACTGTTACCTAAGGGAGCCCAGCACATGATAGTCTGTAAGGAATACTGGCAGGAGGAAAGGAGAGAAGAGAGGGAGTGATGGATGTGAGACAAAGAGCCAAAAGAAAGACAGAAAAACAACTTCCATGCTACACAAATTAGAAATAAGCCTTAATTTGACTGAAAATAATTCTGGAAGCCAAATCAAAACAAAGTGAAACATAGAGCAAGAACACATGAATTTTTGTCATTTGTGAATCCCAGAAATATACCTCCAAAGCAATGAAACAAAGTCCCCTGGAGGAAGAGAGGAAGAAGCTAAAAGGGGAAGGAGAAAATAGAAAGAAGGAAAGTTAGTTTACAGATACCGAATGACACAGAACCAAAACAGTTAGTGTGGGAAGATCAAGAGCAATAATCACATGGAAGTGGCACATGTTCTTGGCAAAAGAACACTTTTATAGACTGGACCACGCTGCCATACTTCATTCCCAGGATTCAATCATTGTTTGATTTTTTTCCTGGTTAATTTCCACCTTCCCATTATGTAACTGATCACTTTTCTCATTGTTAAAGAAAGCAACCACTTTTGACCACACATGTTATTGAAAACTTCTAAATAAGAGTTACACTAACCACACAGAAAGATCTTATTTTCTGGAGATGATACCACCAGGGTTTTCCACATTACCTTAGAATCTGCCACTTTAGCCAGACCTAACTCTTGAATGACCGTGTTTATCCGTTTGTTTTTTTCATGACTTGTCATAGTTGTTGGAAGCCGAAGAGCTGCCGAGAACTGTAAATTTTCTCTCACTGTCAGAGTTCCCATCACAACATCGTCCTCAAGGCAAAAGGGCATTTTAACAAGGCATATCAGGTCTCTTCTCATACCACCACATTTTTGTGTATTTAACTCATTCCACAAAAATAATATACTCAAGGGAGAGGTTGAGCTAATGAGCTTGCAATTATATAAATTATAATAGCTTCATGTATACAGGTAACTGCAAAGCCTGACAGAATAATCCTCATTTCCTATCACCCAAATAGAATATTCTCATATGTTCAGGTAATTTGCATTACTACTAGCAGACATTTCCAGACTACTTTATACAAGGATTTGCCAAAATATCTTTCTAAGCTAGGGGAAGGAGGGAGATAAAGGCAGGGGGAAAAGTAAAACAGTAGTATCTTTTGGAAATATGATAACTAGAATTAATATCATGGTCCTAAAAGAGTCATATTTCACAAGTAGAACTGATATCATTGTCCCTACAAGGGTCATATTCTCAATTCTCCCTGCATTTTCATTTAACACTAATCTATACCTTATTGGACATTATCAATAGCTGATATAAGGAAAAATGGTTCTATGCCCATGTCATGTAATCAATGGGCAGCACACTGAACTATCAGCCAAAGCATATGTCCACATAGAAACAGGAGAAATATAAAATGCAAATCCACAAATACTTACTTGTACCACATAACCTGAGTTACATTTGAAATTAGCAGGCCGAGGCGCTCCATTTATCAAAACATCTCCACATAATCCCTGTGGATCTTTCCTTGCAGCCAAGACATCTAACAGCCTATAAAAGAAAATGTATGGTTTTGGTTTTGTTTTTTTCCCCTCTAAGGCAGGCTATATCGCTTAGCTACTCTGAATCCAAATGTAAAGTTTAACTAAAATCACACACTTTTTAAATTCTCCTTCCTTTTTGTTACTCAATGCTACAACAAAGCCCAAAATTATGAAGGCAAGGCCCTGCCGGCTGATCCAGTACAGACTTCCCAACTGCCGCCCAGGGTGTCTGACTCAGGGGAGCCAACATGGGCAATGTGCTCCTTGACCTGAGACTCAAGCCTTCACTGTTGCCTTGGGCTCCATCTCCCACTTTCAATTTTATCATCTCCCTTCTCCACCCATTTGCTCGAATCACAGCTGACAGCTGTGTACCAATCACCTTATCACGTCCTGTTAGTAAAGCTGCCCTAATAAGACTTCCTGCTCCTCAGGACAGAACTACAGCCCCATTAACCAACTGCACGGGGACCCATAGCACCTAGAACCAGACTAGACACGGAGCAAAGCTCAACACATACCTGGTCTCAGAAAAATGATCTTAAGAGCAAAGCACAACTGCAAAGAAAGGGCTTACTGATGCTCTGTTATACTCACGAAGATTTGCCTCCACCTGTGGGTCCCAGAATGGCATTGAGTCCAGGTCTCATGATCCCACTGTAAATGCAGAAACAGCGATTTACTGGTTCTTTTCAATCCAGTTCCACTATTTAGGGTCTGCATTTTATACATGCTATGAAAGTTGATAAAGTTAGATGGAAAACAAACACAAACCAACTTTAAAAGAAAAAGACACCAATCTATTAATAGAAGTCTAGTATACAAAGGATGTTATCTCTATTCAAGACCTGTAAGAAAAAAGGCTCTGGTCCCTCTAAACTCCTTTCACTTATTCTCTAAACCACTTACATATTTTGGAAAAGGACACACAAACTTTCAAGTTTCCTTAAAAAAAAAAAAAAAGATTCTGGTAAAGCACCTATTATACTTACTTCTCTTAACACAACGTAAATAAAGTCTTGAGACATGTTTGATGACAATTATCTTTATGTCACCTCATTTACTACCTCGGTCAAGTTCTACACGATTAAGAAGTCAATAGATTTCTAGAATCACCAGTATTAGTGTTCTCATTGCTCAAATCTAGTCAGACCAAGAAACAATATATCCTAAGTCGAAATTCAATGGCTCAAATAAAGCACCCCAGGCATTAAAAAAAAAAAATCACTAGTTCTCAACCCCCACAAAGTTCTTAATCAAATTGGAAATGTAAAACATATACCCTTCAGACATATCATTTTCTTCCATGTAAAGCATCAGATGAGTGAAGTGGAACATTTGAGTTCAGAAGTAGAAGATACCACTCTCTAGAGAGGATGACCTTTAAAGATATACAGATGTGGTGTAGACACTGCATGTTCCAAACAATTTACATGGATGTGTCAGCATAGAGGACGTTCAGACAGAAAGCAAGAAGGTAGAAAAAATTAAGGCTGTGTTGACTGTGCTGAGACTCAAGAAGAAGGCAAATAAGTAGTTTGAATTTTATCCTCATGGTAACCACCAGAATAGTAAGGAGAATAAACTAGAGTAAGGAGGATGAAGGACAAGACCACCACAGTTATATAGGCATGAAGAATTGGAGGTCTGACAAAGTCCTTTCAAAACCCTGGTGTGTAATCCCAATATCTGTGGAATTGGTAGGTAGGCCAAAACTTACTCCACAAACAAAACTATTCCTAGTGGGAGGTGCAAAGCTGAAGGCTATTTCATTCCCTGATAATGCCTTTCACAGAGACAAATACTATGAATATACAATTGTGAGTGACAAAAGTCACCATGCAGGGGAGGCTGGGATGGCTCAGTGAGTTGAGCGCTCGCTTTGCAGCCCCAGAGACTGAGGATCGAATCCCGGTTCTGGCCCAGGTGGACCCATATGCTGAACTGGGATGTGCCCCCAGTTCAGTTCTTGCCAGGGCCTATGCTGGAGGCTCCCAGCCCAGTTCCTGCCCTGCACAGCCCCATGCCCACCTGTGGAGTGAAACTATATGGAAAA
>PVKE010049112.1:0-11363 GCA_004027555.1 Craseonycteris thonglongyai | reverse complement strand
AGAGTTGTGTGGGGAGGGGGGAGTGGGCACCAGATATATCGGGTTGGAGGGGGGTCTGATTCTGGGAGCTGGGCACATAATGTGATGCATGGGTGATGTGATGTGGAGTTGTACATCGGGAAACTATCTAATTGTTACCAACCAATGTCACCCCATTAAATTTAACAATAAAAAAAAGAACCTTTTTAAAAGGACTAATACAATATTTTTTTTCTTTCTCAACTAAAAAGTTAAGTGAATTGTGAATCTGTGCAGTCACAGAAGATCAGAAATTATATAAATCAATTAATACATCAATTAATTATAAATTACTTACTATTGATATATAGCTGATATCATTATAACTGTGATTGTGTATTAAGAGTAGGCTGACCAAACATACCTATTGAAATGGAAAATAAAATAACACTGCTGTTCCATTTCAAATAGAAGGTATGATAAGCCTACTCTCACTGAGCTAAATTTCAGATGCCAGTTGGGTGACTATATCTACCATTTGAAATGGGACAGTACCAATGTATTCTGTTCCACTTAAAATAGTACATCTGGTCAGCTTAATTAGTAGCAATTATGTATTAATAGTAATTACTTCATAACTTAATAATTTTTTAAATGTCTGGGTTTTTTTTAGTTTTTCTACTACATGAGGGTAAACACACTTTACCATTGGAGGAAGTAGATCACAGCAGGTAATCCAAAAATATTTTTGGAATGAATAAATGAATGAGTGATTGGGCAAATAAAATTGACTATTTTTTCTTTCCTGCATATTGGGAAGTTGAATTAGCATCTAAAAGATTTTATGGAACTTGGTGGGACTTATATCATTGGTATTTAGAAGTGATTAAGAGAAATCACAACTAATAAAATTGTTTTAGAGCTTTGAGTATCTTTGTAAGAATAATGTATTTTTGTTTTCATAACAATGATACATTTTCATGGAGATTGATCCTGTGTTTTGAACGTAAAAAAATATATTTTTTTTTTTAAAGCAAAAGAGAACAAATAGGTTTGAAAATGTTTATTATCAAGAGATTAAGAACTGCAGAGGGGAAGCTGGGATGGTCCAGTGGGTGAAGTACTCACTTTGCAGCCCCAGAGCCCAAGGATTGAATCCCAGCCCCAGCCCATGTGGACCCATATGCTGAACTGGCGTGTGCCCCCAGTTCAGTTCTTGCAGTGGCCTATGCAGGAGGCTCCACCCAGTTCCTGCCCTTCACAGTCCCACACCCACTTGTGGAGGGAAACTATATGATAAACTAACGCTGTTAACTGTGGGGACTGCACTGGGCCCTCCCCTTTCTTTCTCTCTCTCTATCTCTTTCAAAAAACAATAAAAATAAATATTAAAAAAAGAACTCTTTAGAGAATTATAGTTACATAAAATAAATGAAAGAATATTTGTGTATATCCTAAATGAACGCCTCATTTCATAAAATATATGGTAATTTGTATGGAGTATCAAGTGGCTGTAAAAGATGGGGTCTTGTAAATTAGTTAGTGGTCATTTTCATTGAGTAACATCAGAATTCATGATTACAAATGTCCTAGTTGCTTTGGATTAAAAAAAAAAAGTAATACACTTGACTGAGATTTACTTGGAAAATCTGCAACAAAATATGTCAGATGTGTTTGGAACTTTTATGATGTATGAGTTTAGTTCATAAGGATCAAAAAATATTCTATAAACTGGCCCTTTCTATACCTTGTAAAGGAAAGCACAGAAACTCATTAAAACCAGTAACTGGATCTGGGCATCTGGATCTGGGCAACTAATTATATCTGTAAGGGCTTATTCTAAACATAATTCAAGTACATGCCACAGGAGTCTGGGTTACCTTTCTATGACTATAATTAGGTTTAAAAATTTTTAAATTGTATTTACTTTAATATTACACAAATTATTATAATGTGGTTAATATATATAACTTTTATTAGAATTTTTTAATTTTTTAAAATATTATTCAAAATAATTTGTCATATAAAATATCTATTTAACCAATTACTTTTTGGATAATAGGTTGCTTCTGATTTTTAACTATAAAAACAAGTCTGATAATCCTTTTATATAACAAGTTCAACAAATACCTGATTATTTATCATTTATAAAAATTTTAGTCTCAAAAAGTATGTTATAAACAAAAGTTTTACTGTACTATTCTGAGGAATTAAGAAGAGTTTTATTTTGATAATGATTTGCAAATCAGAGATTGTTGCTTTTGGCATGAAATTAAGACCCATGCTCTGAGGATGGGAACAGTAAAGTGAGAGTTATAAAGGTGAGAATTTCAAGGAGTTACTAATGAAAGGAATGGATTACTAGGTAAACAACACTATGAACTTATATCATTCCTATTCTGATTGGTTGGGACAACTGCTTTCAAGGGTCAGATAACTCTGTAGTTAGCAAGCCAGGCTGTGATATAAGAAAAATGGGTACTTTCGGTTGATTCATGGTCAGCAGGTAGAGTCACCAGATATGGCCAACTGTTGGAGTCATAACACATGATCATCAGGGGATGGGAGTTACAAGGCATGAGCCAATGTCTCCGTTTTGCTTAGACTGCAAAATAATCTAGTAAAAAAAAAAAAAATTCTGTGGTGAAATGAACACTGCAGGAATGCAGTTCATTGAGTGAATTGGTTTAATTTGCAAAATGGTCTATTAACTGGAGCAGGGTTAGAGACCAAATTGCAGAAGGCTCTAGATATTTGGTCAAAAAATTCTGATATTAGAACCCTCAATGTACATGTAAGTCTTTTGATGTACTTTGCAAATTGCTTTCAGAGAATATATAAATACAAAAACTGTAGAATTAAAGAATATTCTGTAAACCTGGGCTCCTCAATCTTTTTGGCACCAGGGACCAGTTTTGTGGAAGACAATTTTTTTCATGGACCTCTAGGGGGATGCAGATGGTTTCAGGGTAATTCGAGAACATTACACTTATCGTGCATTTTATTTCTATTTTTATTATGTTTTTGCATATAATAAAATAATGATACACCTCACCATAATGCAGAATCTGTGCTAGCATCACTTCCTCAGCTCCACTTCAGATCATCAGACATTACATTCTAATAAGGAGTACACAACCTAGATCTTTCACATGTGCAGTTCACAATAGGGTTCACACTCCTATGAGAATCTAATGCTGCTGCTGATCTGACAGGAGTCAGAGTTCAAGCTGTAAATTTAGCAATGGGGAGTGGCTGTAAATACAAATGAAACTTTGCTCCCTCCTTCACTGTTCACCTCCTGCTATGAAACCTGGTTCCTAACAGGCCAAGGACTGCTATGGTGAATGGCCCAAGGGTTGGGGGACCCTGCTATAAACTACATGAATACCTTCATTGGGCACTACCTTTCTAAAAATAATGTTTTTTTGCTTCACTGAAGAAAAATTTGTTCTCATTTTTATTTTAATGTACAGCATATTTAATCTTCTGAAATTTTTATTGGCCATTCTATTAGCAATTTATATCTAATATTTTACAAATTATTTGACTTTGCCCATTTTTTTATCAAGTTAGTAGCTGTCATTGCTGTGTGGTGTGTGTACATGCGTGCATATGTGTGTGTATACTATAGATTTACAAAGTATTATTTAAGGACACTATTTGAATAACTTGTAAACATTTAATCATAGTTTATCTTTCCTTTAGGTATACTTTAAAATATCTAATTTTAACTAGATAACTATAATAAAATGACAAATTCCTAAGGAATGACACAACCAATGAATGTTTATCATTATTTGTTTAACTAGTCCACTGTGGATACATCTAAAAGTCTGTAATATCATATATTTCTCTATTTTGAGCACAGGAATCACTTAAATTAGTCATAAGCAGTGCTCAAATTAACTAAATTATTACTTGTTTATATTACAGAAGCTTCCAAAATCTTATATGAAAATTGTCTATACAACTAAAGAGGAATGTTCAAAGGAAATATTTAGATCTTCATGACTAATTTAGAATCAAAATTTATAAGATTATTTAAAAATAAAGTGGTTATTAGAAAATACCTGGTAAATTTTATTTATAAGAGGTCAATATAAATGAATTATTTCTGGGATTGGATTGTAAATGTTTTTCAGACAAAACTTGACCTTAAATGACCTCATTTTATTAACATTAGGCTTTTTTCCACAATTTTATGCATGTTTATCTAACAAAAAAGATTCTAATTAAAGAAATATATATACACACACGCACACACACATCTATGTAAAATGGTGAAATAAGAAAAAATGTAAACAAATATACATCAATATATATAATATATAACATACATATACAAATATATATTTTCATTTATAAGCTTAGATTTATGTTGTTGCAATATTTTGTTCTCTACTCCCACCCCTACTTTCTGTCTAATAAGTGGGAAACTTTACTGTCAGCCTTATATATTTCCCTACCACTTAGCAAATCTTGCCATCTCTATCTTATTAAAAATTCTACAAACTTTAATTAGTTCTCAAGCTCCTTGTTGTACTTGAGTACAGTAGTCCAGTCACTTCTTCTACCAGGATTACTTCTACAACTTCCAAACTTGATTCATTCCTAGTAGTTTGAGAATTCTCACATAGATTTATCCGTATTACAATAAGAATTTGGTTCTCAAACAATTCTGTTCAGGTTAATCTCTTTAGAAAAATCTCATGTGGTTTTCTCCTGACATTAGAATAATGTTCAAACATTATAAAGTGATCATAAAACCTTTGAGATCTTGTCTGGCTTTCTCCAGCATAATTTTGCCCAATACTCTTCCTTGTACTTTGCATTCCAAGCATACAGGGCATCTTGTTTTTCTTCAAATATTTTATTGTTTGTTTGTTTGTTTTCTTATCTGTGTTTCCCACAATTTAAAAATAAAGTAATATAAACAGACCCTGAGAAAATAACTTAAACATAAATAATTTTCTGGGATGTGGTCCCAGGAAGCCAACATAGTTGAGTTAATGAGCCAGTACTGTCAAGTTCACCTGACCTGGGGCCTCTGAGCAACTTTAATACAATCTCCGAGTATTCTCTCCTGAGTGAGGAGGACCCAGAGATTTTATCCACTCTCTCTCATTCTCATTATTGTGAACTATTCACAGGGCTCCCTGGAAACTCTGGCTTGTCCTCAGTGAGGGCCAAATGACAGTCAACTTATACATTAAGCACTACCTTCAGCCCATAATAGTTTTAGAGGCATCAAAAATAAGTTTTAACTTCTTTTAAACTCATCATAAAAATGAATATAATGCAGTATGGATTATACTTGTTTTTATACCAACACAGTCATTAAAAATACTGTTTAATACTCTTCTATGAAGAAGGGGCCCATGAAGACCAATTAGCCTAAGGTCCACAGAATCATAATATGGCCCTGGGATAAATATGCTCTCGCAGCCAGAAAGGTTTCAAGCAGAAAAATTATGCACACAAAAAGTAGGACATTACAGAATCTGCTACAGAGTATTTGCAAGTGCTAAAATATTTGTTCTTTGTGAAACACTCACTGTGTGTCATTAGCTCTACATTCTGCCCTTGCAATAGTCTCCTGATGTACATGAATACACTCTCACAAATGCTTCTGGTAAATAGAAAGGTCATTGCCTCTGGGAAGTGTTCTCTGATTATCCCACATCTAGGTAAGTTTTTATGTACTTCGAGATTTTATATTTCCTCTATCACCCTGCTTTTCACATAGAGATTTCATCTTTATTTGAATTTTTTCCCTGTACTAGATTGTATGTACAATGAGAGTAGGGTTCATTTTGGCACATGCTTGCAAAATGCAAGAACAGTTAATACATTGTAGATAGCCAACGAATATCAGTGAAGTTAAACTGACTAGTAGTCATGAACTTATTCTTAAATTATTGTGTTTGACGTCAGGTTTGTTTAAGAGACTGTACTGGATCATGTTATGTCAAGTAGGCTAAGCCTAGACATTGTTCCAGAATCATTTTTCTTTGACAGTTCTAGGTAAGAGTTAGCTAAAAGAGAAAAGTGCATAGTATTTGACAGAAGTAAAGCAGAAACCATTACTCTCAAAATGTATTTATAATCAGCCAAAGTGACAGACTGAGGTGTCCAGCTACTATTAACTTTCTTTTGTTTCATAGTCTGCTTATCTTCCTGACTGCTGATCACATTAACCAACAATAGATTCAAGTCAGCCATTAAGGTCAGCAATGATGGCTAAACATAGTTTTGATCATGATTTATATATTTATATATATTTTTTAGGCTGTAGGAACTTTACATATTATGTGACTTTATTTATTTTATTTCTTTGTTTATTTATTTATTTATTTGCTTATTTGCTTATGTGAGCATCTTGAAAACAATTTGGAAGAATTGTTTGTGTTCTGTTTTTACAAATTTTGAGTAACAGGATGTTGTTGTGAACATTCTTTTAGCAGCTTTGGCCAAGGCGCAGTAGCTAGAGAACTAATAATAAGTGGCCATTATTTTCTCAGTCCAACGTGAGGTACTAGACCACTGTAGTTGAACCTATTAAGAATACAATAAAAATGATTTTGTGACATTTAACTTGGAACTTGAAAAAAAAATCCATCTTGAAGAGACCTGGCCTAAACAGCTTTTTAAATAAATCTTTCTTCTGAGCCTTCCTGCTGCCATAAAGAATATGAGGGGTTTCAGGGCAGCGTGAAGGGAGTTTTTCTATTCACTTCAAGTCTAGTGAAAGAAACTTTCAGAGGGCCAGATTTAAAAAAAAAAACTATACACACACACACACACACACACACATATATATAATATGTATATATATATATATATGTATATATATATATATATAATATGTACTTATATATTATATATACACACACACACATATGTATATACATGGTACCTGGAGTCTTTTAGGGGGAAAGGTAATGGAACAAAAAAGCTAAAAATAATAGTATTAGCCCACATTCAAAAAACTAGGGTAACAATCTAGAGCTGAAACCACCTGTTGTTGCATCCTACATGACAAGAACTATGGGATGCAAGAAGGGCAACACAGGGTAAAAAAGACAGTAGCCAAGAATAGGTTGAAAGCAGGGCCAAGTAACTCAAGCCTCAGGGACTGAGCACCAAATCAGACCAAACGCATAGCTTTTATTAGCTATTGTACAAGGAAGTTAAAGTTTAATCTCAAGGTCTATGAGTTCCAAGCCTTGCAACTGTTTTCCCAAAAGTCCCCATTGTATTCCAACATGTACTATGCCTTCGTACATACTCCCAACCCCAGCAGATGGAGTCATTGTTTAGAAACCATCCAATAAGGGAGAACAACCGATATAGTCCCATTGAGTCTCAGTATTCCGAGACACTCCCTTCAAATAAGCTTTATGGAAATCATTCCTTCAGGTCTCAGCCTTCTGAGACACTCCTTTGTGATGTCATGAGATTGGCGTGAGGAAGCAAACAGTTTTACAGCTGCAAGGCAACATTTTCTCCTTTTCATTTTTGTAAAAGGAGAAACACAGACTTGGCAGTTTCTTGATCTATGGCCCATCGAAGGGCTTGCTGTCTGGATCTGAGGACTAAACAGAACAAAAAGAAGATAATTAACAGGAGTTCTATTGAACCAGGAAACCCTCTACTTAGGGTCTTTACCCAAGTGAGGGGATTTGAAGCAGAAAGCTCTTCCGCAGCCCTGGAGAGCATCTCATCTCTAGGAAGAAGCTGGAGCTTGGCAGAGGACATTTGCTCCACTTCTTGTTGTAGTTTCAGGATTTCTATAGTAAGATTGGGAGAATGTCCCAGGAGATGAGTTCGTACCTCAGACCAGGGGTACATGTTTGATTGTAAGAAAAAGGAGTTACCCAGTAAGTAGAATCATTCTAATCACACTTTAAAGTAATCATAATTTGGAGATATTCTAATTAGTCTCTGGGAAAGACAACAGTTATCTCTAAATCAGCTAATCTTATGCTGATTTTTTATTAACTTTAATTTGTTGATTCCAAGTCTTACTAGCATTTTCATGTCATTCTTGTACAAACTGGGTAGTCTGTACAGCTTGATGTAATGCTACCCTGGAGATAGCAGCAACAGTAATTATTGCTATAATCCCCTTAATGGCTCTAATTAAAAGGTCAATAAATATTTTAGTCCAGTATAAAATCTTATGAGGGGGTTGTAGGACATTATGTACAATTGGTGAGCCTTCCCATACCCTACAAGCTTGGACGGGAAGCCATAACCCTTGTCTCATTCTTAAAATCATAATTTGATTATGGGAGGCATTATAAATTGAAGAGTTAATGCATGTATACAGACAGCATTGAGGATATTCAACTAATTTTGCAGTCTGATTAATGCTAAGCATTCCTACCAAGAAAACGAAATGAATTTTAGGACAAACTTGAAAATAAAATGTTTTTGTTCCTGCAAACTGAAATGGTTTCGGCCAAGAGTGTTTTCTCTTCCAATTGGTGTCATTCATAGTATGGTTTGACACACCGGCCAGGTACCCACAAAGGCTGTTCCTCTGGACCTGGAGAAATACAAGCAAATCCTTGTTCCCTTGTCAATAAAGTTTCTAAATGGGTATCCTTCCACCAGATGAGAAACTTTTCCCCTGGCTTTAGACTCTGATGAATATTTAAATGTCTCTCACTGGCTGTGCAGCTGAGATGAGCCTTGGTATCTGAGCCAGATGAATTTAAAAAATTTAAAGTAAACATAGCTTTAGCTAATTGTACCTGTGGGGGTTCCCTTGTATTTGCCCCTTGTTTTTGTAACTGCTTCTGTAGGGTGACATTAGCATGTTCAACAATGGCTTGACCCTGTGGGTTGTAAGTAATGCCTGTGGTATGAGTAATATGCCAGGAGGCACATAAGCATGCAAATTTGGAGTTAGTATATGCAGGGCCATTGTCTGTTTTAATGTTATGAGGGAGGCCTATAAAAGAAAAGTGAACAAGTAGATGACTACAGGAATGTGCTGTAGTTTCACCCATTTGGATGGTGGCTGTAAGAAGGCCAGAGGCGGTATCGATAGTAACATGTACAAAAGATAACTTTCCAAAGGAGGGGACATAAGTAACACCATTTGCGGAATAGCAGTGGGCGTGAGACCATGGGGATTCAAGCCTTCAGGGCATTCCTGTGGAGCCTTAAGAATTTGGCAAGTAGGGCATGTTTGAATGATCTGTTGAGCTTGTTTGTTAGTTATAGGAAAGAGGGAAGGGAGTCTGCCAGCATTAGTATTGGTTGAAGAATAAAAATGAGTGGCTTCTATAACAAACATTACCAAGTAAGGAATCAGCAAGGGCATTGCTATAAGTCACAGGGCCAGGTAAGTTAGTGTGTGCACGAATGTGAATAATAAAGAATGAGTGCTTATAATTTCTGACCATTTGTTGAAGCTGATTAACAACTGAAGAGCCAAATTATGATTAGAAGAAAGAGATGCTGTCTCAATATTTTGTACAGTATGAACAACATAGGCAGTCAGAGACAATATTTAAAGGTTCCAGAAATGTTTGTAGAGCAGTCAAAACTGCTACCAGTTCAGCTTTTCTAGATGAGCTGCAATTAGTTTGTATTAATTCACAACCTTTATCATTGACAATGGCCACTTTTCCTTTACTGGATCCATCAGTGAAAACTGTCAAACCGTGAGGAATAGGGATTTAGAAAAGTTTTTGAGGTTAAATCCAATTAGTCTTTTGTAAAAATTAAAATAGTTTATTTTTTTGGATAATGCTTATTAATGAGTCTGTAGAAATCACTAAGAACAATCTGTTAAACCTCAGAATGAGTATTTAAATATGTTATTTGTGGTTTTCTTAAATGGATCTATAATATATCTGAGCTCCTATTCTTTTAAATGAAGAACTCTAGTGCGAGCTCATGAAATAATCTGCTATTAATTCTACATAAGTTGAGATGGATTTAACAAAATTGTTAGGCAGGAAAAGACATTTACTAAACCTGGCTATTGGACAATTATCACTGTAGGAGAATGTGCAGTCGAGAAAATTAAAATCTGTAAGGGTTGAGAGGGGTCTATATGTTGAATTTGAGCCTTTTTGATTTTGTTTTCTACTAATGCTAACTCCTTGTTGGCTTGAGGAGGTAGGGTGCAGGACCCATCTCATTGAGGTGGGCCCCACAAGAGACCAAATAAATCACTGAGAGCATACATGGGAATGTCTAAGGTAGGACATAACCAGTTAAGGTCTCTTAGCAATTTTCTTTTCATTTATTTTTTATTATGTTTGACAGAGAGAGAGATACACAGACAGAAAGAGAACTGAACTGGGGGAACCCCCCAGTTCAGCACATGGGTCCGCAAGGGCCGTGGCCAGGATTCGATCCTCGGTCCCTGGCGCTGCAAAGTGAGCGGTTAACCCACTGAGCCATCCCAGCTTCCCCCTCTTAGCAATTTTTGTAAATCATTTAAAGTATTAATTTGATCTCTCTTTATCTGAACCTTTTGAGGTCAAATAGACTGGCAGTCCACAACTGTTCCTAAATATTGGACCAGTGTTGTGGTTTAAATTTTATTAGGAGCAATACAAAGTCCAGCCAAATCAAGTTGTATTTTAAGTAATTTAAAACATGATTGTAACCATTCCATGGGGGAGGCAGTACGTAAAACGCCAGCTATATAATGAATAAGGTAACAATCTAGGAAATTTGTTCTAACTGGTTGAAGAGCTCTGGCTACAAAAAGCTAACATATTGTCAGGCTATTGAACATCCCCTGGGGAAGAACTTTCCATTGATATTTTATAAAGGTTTCTTATTATTAGTTAAAGGCATGGAAAATGCAAATGGAGGGCAATCATGTGAGTGTAAAGAGATTGTATAGAAACAATTCTGTAAATCAGGGGTCTACAAACTTTTCAGCGCGAGGGCCACATTAACTATCAAACAGCAGTTTGGGGCCAACTACGCACTCGAGGTCCAAATAAAAAAGAATCAAAACATAGATGTTGTTTTTAATTATTTATTTAATATTATTTTATTCAGTTATTATTTAATAACACATTGATACACTACGCATGAACACCTGTATTATGGTAAAATTGTTTTCTGGATGCCAAAATAGCAGACATTTCTGGCTTTATATTTGATGTCCTTAACATTAACAGTGACCTGAGATTATCATCAGACAAATTTGTTCTCAAATTGTTCTTCACGTATTTCATTCTTGAAAATGTTTGTTCACACAAGTATGTTGTTCCAAAGATTGAAAGGTACCTTGATGTAAAAGTTTTGACATTAGGAAAGTCTTCCTTGGGCAAAAACTGGTAAAAACCCACCAGTCCTTCTTTGAACTTGTCCCTAAGGAGGTCATTTGCTTGCAACTCAATGACCTCCAGCTGCAGTTCATC
>PVKE010049111.1:0-11353 GCA_004027555.1 Craseonycteris thonglongyai | reverse complement strand
TTGTTTATTTGTGCTTTTACTTCCCTTGCCATTGAGGTCAGATTCATAAAGTCCTCCCTGAATCCCAGGTCCATAAGTTTAGTGCCAATGTTTTCTTCTATGCAATTTATTGTTTCCTTTCTTATTTGGAGGTCTTTAATCCATTTTGAGTTAATTTTGGTATATGGTGAGAGATCGCAGTACACATTCAGCCTTTTGCGTGTGGTTTTCCAGTTTTCAGCTCTGGGTTTTTTGACAAGGGTGTCGTTGTGAATTTTCTGGCTATAGGACAATGCATGTAGTACATTCTCTTACTTAAAAAAAAAGTGCAAGCTACAGTCATGTCGCTTTATAAAATCGGCATTAATTTTATCAACATTTTACCTATGTTGGAGTCAAATGGTGATTTGAAATCTGTACTCCAAAAGCTTCAACATTGAATGTCTGGGTGTACTTAAAATGCTACATTAGCCATGTACGCCACCGTACTTAAAGGAATGATCAACTCATCGCCCCTCCCCTTTTAAAAAATGAAACTATATATATATATATATATATATATATATATATATGATTTTATTATTTTCATTGTTTTTGACAGAGAGAAAGAGAGAGACAGAGAGACAGGGAGAAGGGGGAGGGCCCAGAACAGTCTCCATAGTTGCACATCATTGGTTTTTCCACATAGTTTCATTCCACAGGTGGGCACGGGGCTGCACAGGACAGGAACTGGGCTGGGGTCTCACCGGTGAGAACTGAACTGGGGACACTCCCCAGTTCAGCATATGGGTCCGCACGGGCCGGGGCCAGGATTCAATCCTCGGTCCCCAGGGCTGCAAAGTAAGCGCTTAACTCACTGAGCCATCCCGGCTTCCCAAAAAATGAAATAATATTTGACTTTGGACATTCTGACTCCAAAATAATTGTCCTTGGACTGAGCTGAATGTATACATATGGCCAGAAGATATAACCTAATAAGATAGAGGATGTGTGACAGAAAGTTGGCTTTTTGCTAACCTGGAAGTGCAAGCACATTGGCAGAACTGATTTGGGGGGTGCTGTGATTTACACATATAGTTGTAACCGATATATCTTCAGGCTGGTTCAAGTAAATGCTGCTTGAGGGTGTAGCATATGTCATGCTAGGTAGACTTCACACCTATGGCAGTGACCTCTTCAGCAGGTAACTTCCTTTCTCTGGGTTGCCATAGTTCCCGCTTTCTTCATCTGCCCTTCTTCTTATAATAGTAACCCGTTCTTCTAGTTGTACCTTGGAACTGGGTCAGCACA
Source organism: Craseonycteris thonglongyai (assembly GCA_004027555.1). Taxonomy (NCBI): domain Eukaryota; kingdom Metazoa; phylum Chordata; class Mammalia; order Chiroptera; family Craseonycteridae; genus Craseonycteris; species Craseonycteris thonglongyai. The sequence goes on along the minus strand of PVKE010049111.1, from coordinate 10,084 downwards.
TACACATATCACACTTCTTAAATTCCAGTTTGTACTGCCTAGTTTCTGCACGCGTTTTTTTCTCCTTCTCAATATAACTGCAGTGTGTGGATTTCAGGACCTCTGGGCCATTTTGTTGTCTCTGACTCTATCTGCCACCTTTGGATTTTACTTTTGTATTCAAGCCAGAACCTTGGGTTTGTCTTATTGGTCCCTGTGTCCATGTTGTCTTTGCCGTCTTTCCCTCTTAGATTTGCAGTTCATGCATTGAAAAGCTTTCGCCCTAAGACTTCTCACTTTTGACATCTCTCTGAACGCTTGAATTGTGTAAACCTCCGAACTGTCAGGCCTTCAGTATGGTGGTCTTTTACCTTAGCCTTAGTCCTAGATCAAGCTTCTCCAACTCGAGGGCCGCAGGCCACGTGTGGCCCAAGACAGATTTGAAGGTAGCCCAACACAAATTCATAAACTTCCTTAAAACATGATGAGAGGTTTTTGCATTTTTTTTTTTTTAAGTTCATCAACTAGTATTAGTGTTAGTATCTTTTATGTGTGGCCCAAGACAATTCTTCTTCCAATGTGGCCCAGGGGAGCCACAAGGTTGGACATTCCTGTAGAGCTTAAAAACCATTTAGCTATGGAACACGGTGGTGGTTTATTTTTCTTAATTTTTCCAAATATAACATACGCAGTGAAGTATCATATGCAAATTCATTTAGCTAGTGAGTGATAAATCTACTCAGGATTTAATTACAGATAGTTGCCCAGGGCCAGAGAAATAGCAAAAAAATACCAGTGGAGTACCTTTGTGAGCAAGTTTAATTAAGGCAAAAGTGTTTTCAAGTGGGAAAGACATCATACCAGGTCATTAAAACCTAATCCTACACATTCTGTTGTCAAAGTAATGAAAGTGGGGAAGCTGGGTTGGCTTAGTGGGTTAGGCGTTCACTTTGCAATGCCAGGGACCGAGGATCGATTCCCGGCCCCGGCCCGTGCGAAACCATGTGCTGAACTGGGAGCTCCCCTAGTTCAGTTCTCTCTCTGTCTCTCTCTCTCTCTCTCTCCTCTGTCAAAATAAATAAATAAATAAAATATATATTTAAAATAATGAAAGAGATAGTAGGAAATATAAATATATCAGTAAAAGTTTATGTCATTTCGTGAATGATATACTGAAAGTTACTGTACTTTTCTGTGAATAAGACGATACTTTTGTCTAAAATTGTTAGACTAAAAATTGGGGATTGTTTTATACATAGGAGTAACCCATGTATTGATTTCTTAATGTTGTTTAGAAAATTAGAGGTCATTTTATACCTGGGAGCATCTTATACACAGAAAAATACAGTATTTAACAGACATGAGTTTTGTTTCTGGGTCTGTGATTTTATTTTTAAAAATATTGTGGGGTGGAAACACATTTTCTTATGAGGAAAATTTCAGAATAATAGAAGTTTTATTTGCTTGAAATAACATGGCAGCTTAATAGACAGTATAAATCATAAAATATACTTTACATACTGTGGAAACAAATGTACAGTTGACCCTTGAACCATGATGTGGGGTTAAGGGAACCGAACCCCCCTTAGTCCAAAATCTGCATGTAACTTTTGACTCCCCCAAAACTTTAGTAGAGCCTTGGTATCCAAGTGGATCTCGGCAGATAGCAAGATCTGCAGATCAAGTCCCTTATATAAAGCGGCATAAAGGAATATATGCAGTTGGCCCTGCATATCTGTGGATTCCCAGCCTTGGGTGGAAAATATTTTTGATCTGCAGTTGGTTGAATCCACGGACAGGAAACCCAGCAATATGCAGGATGGACTATTTATTTATTGAAAAAAATCCATGTTTAGGTGGACCCAAGTAGTTCAAACTCGTATTCTTCAAGGAGCCACTGTGATCCATTGTACTTTTTTAAGGATGTTTTCTGATTTATAAAAAAGATAAGGAAACATAATATTTGCAAATCAGCAATATAAAGCATGGGCAGTGTCATGGTCAGTTTGCACCTACTTTTCACCATAGGACGTTGGTCCTAGGATTAAACATGGAATTATTTTTCAGTGTTTTAAGATTTTTTCTTTAAGGTTCATTTTATTGTTTGAGATGGTGAGAGAAAGAGAGGGAGAGAAGGGGTAGGGCCCAGAGCAGTCTCCATGGTTGTACATCATTAGTTATGACATGGTTTCACTCCACATGGGTGGATGTGGGGCCTTGTGGGGCAGAAACCAAACCAGGGCCTCCCACATGGGAGATGAGAACATCACCACCATCCTGGCAGTTACCAGTTGTGCTGCAGTTCAGCATATGGATTTGCACGGGCCAGGGCCAGGATTCAATCCCCAGACCTCATGGTTGCAAGGCAAGCGCTCAGCTGAGCTATCCTGGCATCCCCAGAATGTTTTATTTTAGCTTATTTTTTACTTACCAAAAATAACAAAAACAAGCCACCAGTGGTTGGTATAGCCATGTTTTCGTTCTGTCTTGTTTTTTTTGTGTTTTTTAACCAGGAAACAGTAATATTCCTGGGCCTGTTTCTTTTAATTCTGTTATTCTTAAGCAAAAATTTTAATGTCAAGGGTGAAAATGAAGTTTCCTTTCCATTCACAGGAGCAAAATTGGTCCTAAACTTTTAAAAAGTATTGCATGTCAATGAAACATAGCAGCTTGGCCGCGTTTCTGAGCCCCAGAGGAAGGCTCAAACGGGGGCAACGGGATTCTGTTGTCTGTGTCTTTTTACAGACCACTGTTATTGGCAGAGGTCCTGTTTATGCTCTCAGGCCATGGACAACAAGCCAATTTTAGATTTCCTTTCTCCAGATGATGACACACGAAACCTCGCCAGAGAGTGGTTTAGAAGGTACAGTAATGACTGCTCAAGGAAAGAAAAAAATTCCCCAAATGTCCTAGATAATAAAATTTCCTTGGGATGTTTGCAGGCAGTGAGCATTCCAACATTCCTTTGATTGTGTTAGCATTGCTGGACCTGACCTGGAAACCACTGTAGTAGAGATTTTCTTTTTTCAGAAACAGCGAGTCCTCTATTAAGGATCCAAGAAGAACATGTTAGAAGGTCAGAAGAAAAATTCTTCTGTCTAACTCTGTTTTTTTTCCTAGGACCTCTTTTCCCCTTAAGGCCCTGGAAAACATTAGTTCCCCATCTTGTGTCAATTAATTTGGGGACTGTGTTTATTCAGAAAGAGTCTTTGGTTTGCGATTGGTTGTAAAACTCATTCTACTATAGTTTAGCTATAAAACAAAAGCCTCTCCATTGCTCCTATTGCTCTCATGGTGAGCTGTGAAGTTCCAGCCTCGGGATTATACCTAATGGCTTTATGACTGGTCATAAAACAGGTCAGTGGAATTAACATAGATGCAAGTTTTGATCTTTGAACACTGAATTGTCTGTCTCTCTCTGTTGTATTGCAGGATTTATTGGTTATGCCCCATATATCAACCGTATAGTTCAACAGTGGAATCTACAGGATAATGATGATGATCAGCTGTTTTATACTAAAATTTACATCGATCCACCGAAGAGGGTAGGTAATAGCTCCCACTTTCAATGTAACCTCCTTGTCTAAGATGGCTACTGGAGCTCCAGCCATTGCAGCCAACTTCTGGACAGTTAACAGGCAGATTAGTAAATAAGGAGCCGTCTCAGTTTTCTCAGCTCTCCTTCTCATGAAATACTTTCTCACACTTTTCATTGACTAGAATATCTTTATGTGGTTACACAAAATATGCAAAGGAAACTTTTGCCCATTGTTTCATGCTTATTTATCCTACTGCAAATCTGAATTTCATCATGTAGGGGGGACATTTGGGGGACAATAGCCATCTTCCTTCCATAGACCCTAGAGGGAACATTGCCGAGGTTGAATTAAATGGAATTTTGCAGAAAAATAAAACCAAAGATTCCTAATGTGAGACTGTTTTTAGTATATTTACCTAATATAAGTTAATGTTTTATATATTTACTGAATTTTGGATTTGTGGATGCTCTCATTAGGAAACATAAGTTTTATTTTTTAAAAACAGTACATTTTACAGTGAGCTTGCAACTCTAGCTGTGTCTGTTCCTTAGATAAATACCTCAGTCATCTAAATAGTTTCATGAGACTCTTCTACTTAGGAAACATTATTCTGAAAATGTTTATTTTCCTTCATCTCCATTTTTTTTACCGTTCCTCTTGCGGGCCCGCGGACTTGGTTTCTCGTCTGGAGGAAACCTACTCTTGGCAGGCGTGCGGTCCAAGACAGCGCGATCCTTATCTTTTCTTAGTGAAATTCCGCGAAAGCGCTTTGAGTCTTAGTTGTCCTTGCATTACGATGCTTCCTGGGAAATCTTGCTGCTAGCTTGGTAATATTTTTCGATATTTAAGTTTCTCTCTGAGCGTAAGATTTTTCCTTACTAGTATGATTCTTAGTCTGCTTGGGCTGCCATTACCAAAGTACAGAGATGGGATGACTTCAACAGGAGAAATTTATTTTTTCACTGTTTTAGAATCTAGAAGTCTGCGATCAGGGTGCCGGTGTGGTCAGTTTCTGGTGAGAACTCTTTTTCTGAGTAGGAGATGGCTGCTTTTTGTTGTTGGGAAAGAGAGAGAGAGAGAGAGAGAGAGAGAGAGAGAGAGAGAGAGAGAGAGAGAGAGAGAGAGAGAGAGATTGAGAGCATACCGCTCTCAGGTATCTCTTATGAGGGCTGCACTCTCATAACCTGAGTTGAACCTTCATTGCCCACCAATGACTCCACCTGCCTATACCATCCCATTGAGAGTTAGGACTTCAACATATGAATTTTGAGGGGACTCAGACATTCAATTCATAATGGCCTGAAAGGACAGTTCTAGGAATCGTATGCTGACAGGGCAATGTAGCTGAAAAACCGGTGCACTGAGCATCGTAAGGTATGTAATGCAGATTCCTCTTTACGATCCGGAGGATTGGTCACCGACCTGTGGAAGCAGTCGGGCAGTGTATGCTGAACAAACAGCCCCCAGCCTCAATGGCTTCACACCAGAGGTCTGTTTCCCCTGCGGTGTGCCCATGATAGGTCGGCAGGAGGACTCTGGCTATTGTAGTCAGTTGGGGATCATGGCTGATGAAGTGTCATCTCAAACCTTCTGGGTCACAGTGCCAGAGAGAAAGAGCACAGTTAGGGCCCTGAACTGGTAATGACATCTCTACATCGGAAGCAATTTGTTTGACTTCTGCTAACAAGTTCCTGGTCAGAATTGGTCAGAAGGTAGGGAAGTAGAAATGTGTGGAGCACAGCATGAATGCTTTCTGTTCAATTCAATCAGCTGTAAAATTGGTCTCTCTGTCTTTCTGAAGAATCATATTGGAATAATTTACATACAGGATCTTCAAATTCTCCAAAAGAGCAAACTACAGTAGACTCTCAGTTAACCGGCTCCTGTGGGGATTGGTAGATGCCGAGTAAATGTGGTTTCTGGTTGCTTGAGTGTTACTATTAAAAACAGGCCTAACTAATACTATACCCCATACTATACTGCACCATAAACTCTGTGTTACCTTGATATTAATATTAAAATACAGTTAATGAAAGCAAATTAAGACAAAGAAAAACTTACTGTCACCCATTTTTATTACAAGCACAGCTTTGCAGTGTGCAACTCTAGTTAAATGGCAGTCAATAAACTTTTCAACTTAACAGCCCTTCCCTAATATAATTGTTTTAACTTCAGGTAACTTAGAAAAAAACTCACATACACACTTAAAATGGTTACGGTAGGGATAGAGAGTTTACTGGATAAGCATCACACCACCAAGTTTAAACTTGCGTTTCTGCTAGAAACTGACTTTATTTTAATTTTTATATAAAGCATTTCTTCAATTGTTCTGCCAGTGCTTGAGAATGCTGGCTGCTTCAGTTCTGGTTAATGGAGAGTCTACTGTATATTCACATGATATTGTTGTTTATTGTTTTTGTTGTCATTTTTGATGCTCTCTCTGTTCTTATTTCAGGAAGCTATTAACATCACGTTGGACCACAAGTGCAAAATTTTCCAGGCCTTAAATGGAGCTGTTGGTATGCTTCTGGAACTGGGTTGCTTGTATATACTAACGGACACCTGTGATTTCAGCCATCTGTCCTTCGTTGTCTCCATTTCGGGGCTATGACTGAGGTTTACTGTGTCGATATTGGAACTTTTTAAAAAATAGTGGGCTTGAGCTTCGCTTGATCTCATTAAATACATTCAGTTAAAACCATTTCCTAAGACAAGTGCAAAAAAGAAAATAATAATAAGATAAGCTTCTGGCCTTTGGTAACTTGCAACTTAGTATCTCACTATAGATATATTTTTTAAATTAATTATACCTTGTGATGCATTTTTCACGGTAAGTTCTCTGTACTGTGAATTATCTAGGCGTATTAAAGTATTAGTGTGTTTTAAGCTATCTGAACTGTAATTGGTAACCAGTGCATGTATACCGTGGAATGTGTGTTTGTGTGCCTGTGGGTATTTTCCTAAATGGACATATATCTTGATAAAATACATGAACACATTAAAATCACTCAACCAAATAAAAATGAAATTGCATGAATTTATTAATGCGTAATACTTTAAAACTTAAAATACATTGCAGTTCAAAAAAGTTCTTCAAGGCAGTTCAGACAGAAACAGGGTTCTCAAAATTGAAAGCATTTAGTTAGGAGTGCTCAGGAAATGTGAAGAAAGGAACCCCAAAACAAACAACAGCAGCACAAAAAACTGGTTCTGCTCCTATCAGACCTGTATGTTCCTGTAATTTGCATCAGGTCTGATTTTCAAGTACTGGAAATACTGTCACAGTGGCCACTTGTAGACACCTTGCTTGTTATGCCTGGTTGGTTCTATTTGCCATGTCAATATTGCTGTATCCCAATAACCTTGAAAGGCAGGCAAGGATCCCATTTACAGATGAATGAATTGAAACAATGGAGCTCTGGGATCACATCACTTATCAAGAGGCCAAGGTAGGACTGCAACAATGGTTTCCTTCTGCCAGACATCTCGGTGGCTCCGCCCCTCAGTCTGGTGGTGCCGATTGGAGCAAATGAGGTGCTCCGAATCTGCATTGGTATCAGCATTGCAGCACACAGGACAGCATGCAGGAGAATTCTTATAACCATGAGATAGATACATCAATGTTATGAGTATACAGATATGTACATATGAATACACACTCCCATTGTAGATGACTGACACCTGTTTTTTCTTTGAACTCAGATGAAGTTGTTTTGAAATTTGAAAACGGCAAAGCCAGAGCTAAGAATGTGTTTTATGAAACATTGCCAGTGGCAATTAATGGAAATGGACCCACCAAGGTGAGTCATGGGGACTCTTTTCTGCCTTATTTCTTGGAGATAGACCCTGGAGCATTATGCAGTGTCTTCTGCATATCTTTGAGCAGCTTTATTTGGGTGCCAACCACTTACTGGCTTCATCCTTTGCACAAGTATATTTGGTTTCATTAAGATTATTCAAATGGATGAGTTTTCCTCAGCAGTGTGATAAACTTTTTATTCTCTTTGTAACACATTTCACTTCAGTGTTTAATCATCACAGCCAACTTGAGGGTGAGCCACCTTTTCTTCCTATAGGGGATCCTGTGAATGGGAATCATCGAGGACATTAAGGGATCCTTTGTGTCACCTGAGTCACTGTTCCCTAAATCAACAACAGTGCTAAGATTGTGGTTTAACTACATGGCCTGAAAGCTTCCTCTGTGCACTGTATATTCTACCTGGGTTATCACTGACAAACACATAATTTGACTACCGTATTTTCCGGCGTATAAGACGACCGGGCGTATAAGACGACCCCCTAATTTTACAGTTAAAACATAGGTTTAGGCCTATATTCGCTGTATAAGACTACGGTAATGAGATTTGGGATGTTCTTTGGCTTTGGGGAAACTGGATGGCTCAGTGGGTTAAGTGCTGGCTTTTAAGACCCGGGGACCGAGGATCGAATCCTGGCCCCAGCCTGTGCGGACCCATATTGCTGAACTGGGGTGTGCTTCCCATGTGGGAGGCTCCCAGCCCAGTTCCTGCCCAGTGCAGCCCCCACCTACCTGTATGGAATGAAACCATGTCGAAAACTGGTGATGTACAACTTTGGAGACTGTTCTGAGCCCTCACCCTTCTCTCTGTCTATTTCTGTCTCTCTCTGTCTCTGTCAAACAGTAGGTTGTTTTTCAAATTATATATATTTGAGCTTATTGAACATGTGGATGACTTCGAATTTACAGGTAAGTTTGTAAGGTTTGTATTGCAGGTATCCAGTTAAAATGGAACATGAATTGTGTGTGTGTATGCTTAAACATATGTGTATGTGTGTGTACATGCCTCAGTGTTCTGAGATGCTGAGTGGTTTGGTTTACTTGTAAGCATCTAGAAAAGAGATGAACAGATAGATTTGTATTGTTTGGAAGAGAAGACCGGGAGTGGTGGTTTGTTTCAGAGAAGTGAGCAGTCTGATTCCAATAAAAGCTACACACATGGGAAGCGATTCCAGGGAAAGCCTGCCGGGCAGCATGTCCTAAATGAAATGGAAGAAGTAGACTGCTCGCCCTTACTCTTTTCACCTTGCTTTTCATTCCCTTTCAGCCCCCCTACAACGAAGCCTTCCCGGGGGCTCCCCTTTAGCTTGTATCAGTGTTCCCTGTTCCCCTCTCTTCTCATAAGCATTTTAAAGACCCTCAAGTCTTTTCCATCTTTCATCCTTCTTGACCCACCTTGCCCTCCAGCTTGCCTGTCTTTTGTCTTGTCCTTGAGGATGTGGGCAAAGCCCCGCATCACTGCTTGCAATTAAGCCTCTGCTTCTGTAAATCTTCCTCTCTCCCTGTGTGTCACTCCTCTGCTTCTGCAGATCCTGCTTACTCCCTGCACCTGTGGCCTTGCCCTCTCCCGACCTCCTGGCGCCTGCATCTGCCAAACCTAGATATATGACCGTGGGAAAGAAGAACTTATAGAAAGCAATCAGGTAACATTCTCCCTATCTAAGCCTGAGACGCCCTGCAGTCAGGGCTCGGACTTTGGAAAAACACTCCTCTGAATCCGCTGGCGTAAATAAAGTTCTGTGACTCCTATCTCCCAAGGGCTGCTGGGTTCCTTTCTCAGGTGAACTGTAACATTGACAACCATACTTCTTTAGAGGCAGCCCATTCTCTGCCATTGCCATCCCCTTTCCCTTCACACTTGTCAAGTCTGTTGTGGCATCCTTGTAACTGAAACCTGAGTCAAACCATGGGGAAGGGAGGATTCCTGTATACCTGTAATCTGTCAGTGGCAAACTGTTTCTACTGTGTTTCTAGACCAAAGTGCATAAAAATGAGTTTATTTCTTAGTTACTTTCTCTAAATCTCATGCTGTTATGAGGAAGAACAGTTTTTAAAATCTTGTATAATCCCACTGCCCTTCCATATTGTTTTCATTTGGCTTTATGTTTTTTTCAGTGTGTGTACACACACACACACACACACATCTATGCACATTTATGTTTTTCATTTGTTTTTCTAAAGGCTTATAGACAGTATTGTGTTTTTTAAGTTAGCATTTTACTTTCCATATATTTCTGTATTCTATGTAATCATTTTCATATTTGTCTAGATAAAATCTCATATAAATCAGTTTTCAGATAGAAACTATGATTTCTGGCTTAAAGCTTTACTTTTTATTCTTGAAGCTCATTTATCGTTAATAGCACATTGTAATGTGCTGCTTTTTTTTCTTTTTTGAGAGTTTTTATAACTGTTTATTTGAGCCAAACTGACAACATATGCTGGATCTCACATGTTCCTAAAATGTTTGTGTTAATACCCAGCCTTCCTTTGAAATGACCAGATAATAATTTCCTATAGAAATCACTATAGGAGTGGTGGTATTTTTATACACTCAATGGTTTGGTGGTTACCAGGATAGGGGGGAGGAGCGGGGGGGACAGTTGTGGGGGGAGGTGGGAGTGGGCACTAGATATAAGGTGATGGAAGGGGAACTGATACTGAGTGATGGGCACATAATACGATGCATGAATGATGTGAGGTGGACTTGTACATCTGTAAACTGTCTAATTGTTACCAACCAATGTAA
>PVKE010049110.1:0-11365 GCA_004027555.1 Craseonycteris thonglongyai | reverse complement strand
TTATAGAAGAAGCCTATTCCTTGCCTAATAGATACCACCATTATATTATATATAAAATATATAATATAATATTATATATAAAATATTTATATTATATATAAAATATTTAGTCTGTATCCAAATATTTATTAATATCAATATACACAAAACACTATATATTTTTAATTTATAATATATACCAAATACCAAAATTATTAGGATATATCAAATATATATTAACATTAGTAAATATAAATATCATTTATATATATCATTGTATATAATATTTGGTATATACCCTTATATTTATAACAGGATAGTATTCTATAATATTTATATTTACTTTATGTACATATATGTTTGACAGTAGATTAGGGATTAGGTCACTGTCTTTTACACTTTCTGGGTTTTTTTATTTTGCAATTAGCATTTATTATTTTACTAATCAGGGCAAAATAAAAGATATGCTTTGAAAAAGGCAGTTTCAATAACATCATTACAATGGCAGACTTCTGTAGAACACTATTGAAGAGTGAATGAGAAGGAAATTAAGACACTGTATGTAGCCCATCATTTCAGTAGTTTGGCACAAAAGAAAATGAAGATATGAAACCACAGCATACTCAACAAAAGATTTCATTATGCAGTATAAGGAAAACTGCACAGTTGAAGAAAAGACACCAGTTGAAAGCATGAACAAAGGGTACTGTGCAAAGAGGAGATAATGGCTAGATTATATATATAATTTAATTAAGAAGGGATACCATTGGGTATATGTGTGGAAAAGTGGGCTTTGTTGAAAATAACATGTTTGGTTTTTCTTAAATGAGGGGAATGGACAAATAAGTATAGATAGTTTAGGGGCAGAGACAAATGGAGAAGGATGCTCTAAGAGTTAAGTTCCCATGGAAATAGATGATAGGGTCTCAGCATAGGAAGAAAGGTCTAGAGCAGGGTTTCCCAACCCCAGGATCATGGACTGACACCAATCTGTGGCCTATTAAGAACCATTCCGCACAGCAGGAGGTGAGCGGGCAAGTGAGTAAAGCTTCATCTGTATTTACAGCTGCTCCCCATTGCTCGCATTACTGCCTGAGCTCTGCCTCCTATCGGATCAGTGGTGGCATTAGATTCTCATAACAGTGCAAACCCTATTATGACCTGTGTATCTAGGGAATCTAGGTTGTATGCTCCTTATGAGACTCTAATGCCTGATGATCTGAGGTGGAGCTGGGGTGGTGATGCTAATACTGGGAAGCAGCTACAAGTACAGATTAACATTAGCAGAGAGGTTTGACTGCACAGAGACCATAATAAATCAATTGTTTGCAGACTCATATCAAAACCCTATTCATGAGTGAGAAGAGACAATTAAGCTGCATCTGGTGGGAGGCTTTCTAGTGGCAAGTGAGTTGATGTACATCAACTGTACAATTGCTTCTGGTGGCAAGCTTTAAATCAGAATCTAACACTTATTTTAGTCCATGTGTGTTCCTCCCATTATTTTATTTACCACTTCCATCTGAGCCTCTTTCCCACACTACGCACATTGAATTGCAAATTTAAAGAAGCAGCTTCAATCCTGACAGGGCTTCGCCTGCCTTTTTTCAGACGGGACTGTCTAGATGCAAAAAAACAAGTTCAGGGTTCCCACTGTTTCTGCATTATGGTGAGTTGTATACTTATTTTGTATACATTACAATGTAATAACAATAGAAATAAAGTGTATAATAAATGTAATGAGCTTGAAACATCCCAAAATTATTTTCCCAGACCACTCCCCACCAGTCTGAAAAAATAGTCTTCCACAAAACCAGTCCCTGGTGTCAAATAGTTTGGGGACAGCTGGTATAGAGGTACATTAGGTTTTTGAGAGTACCATTCTTGAAATTACTTGTTTTCATTAGAATATAGGTTTAGTTCCTGTAACAAAGCCCCAAATATACAAGATGATATTACAAAGGAAGACCCCCCTAAAACCCGGAATTTATTTATTTAAAAAACTGCGTAGGGGGAGGAGGAGGGAGGGTGAATTGGGGGGCGCGGAAGGTGGGAGTGGACACCAAATATATGGTGATGGAAGGGGAGCTCATTCTGGGTGGTGAACACATAATGCGATGCATAGGTGATGTGATGTGGACTTGTACATCTGGAAACTATCTAATTGTTACCAATCAATGTCACCCCAATAAATTTAACAATAAAAAAACAACAACTGTGTATTCTGCTGGTGGGAATGTAAATCGGTATAGACACTATGGAAAGCAGTATAAAGATTCCTCAAAAAACTAGGAATGGAATTGCCATATGACCCAGCAAGCCCTCTCCTGGGTATCTACCCCCAAAACTTGAAAACTTTAATATGCAAAGATATATGTATCCTAATGTTCATCACAGCACTGTTCATGGTGGCCAAGTGACAGAAACAACCAAAGTGTACTTTGATAAATGACTGGATACAGAAGTAGTGGTACATTTACACAATGGAATATTACTCAGTCATAAAAAAGATGAAACACAACCTTTTGTGACAACATAGATGGAGCTTGAAACCATCTTACTAGGTGAAATAAGTCAGACTGAAAGAATCAAGAAACATATGCCCTCGCTTATAGGTAGAATATACTGAAAGTAACAATGAAACAAAACCCCATAGACATGTCAGTCAATAGTTTAGTGATTAGCTGAAGGAAAAGGGAAAGGTGGGTAGGAAAGTGGGAGGGCATGGAGGAGTTAGGAGGGGGAATAAAATATACGGTGATGAAAAGAGAGCTGACTGGGTGGTGAGCACATAATGCAATGCATAGACAATGTGATGTAGAATTTACCTGGAACCTATGTAATTTTTGCCAACCAATGTCACCCCTGATAAATTTAACAGTTAAAAAAAATAAATTAACAGTTAACAAAAAAGTAAAAATAAATAAAAATTTAAAAATGTGTCTTTATTCTCACACATTTGAGCTTCAAATTACTCTCCATTTGATGCAATACACCTATCAAGATGTTTTTCCACTGCTCAAAATAGTTTGTAATTCATCAATTTTGATGTCTTTTAATGCTTCAGACATTTTTTTTGTTTCACTTCTTCCATATCAGCAAAACATTTCCCTTTAAGGACTTCTTTTATTTGGGGAAACAAAAATAGTCATTCAGGGTAAGATTGGGTGAATAGAGAGAGTGGGGCATGGTCAAAAACTGCTGAACACTCAGTGCCTTATGGGCAGGTGCATTGTTATGCTGCACATTATTTTCATAAAACACCCACCATGAAATGGGCAAATTCATTGAAAGCCTCCAAAAAATTTTTACTGAAGTCAAACACAGCGTCTCACAATGCCAGCTGGTACACTGATGCAGATGTATTCCTAGAACACTCACCTAGTGGTGGAAGCCTGTTCTACATGGGGCCTGCCCTCCAGAAGGTAATTCCATTTGTTGGCAGGGTGGGGCATCCTTCCTCCTATTTCTCTTTTGTAAGAGAATCTTAGTGCATGGGTTATTGGCAACTCACAGATACAGGGAAAATGAGCTCATATCATCTTCTTGTTCTGCTCTCCTGCTATATCTCACTCATGTTCTACATAGTCTAAGATGGTTTACCATCATGTCCATGTTTCAATTAGCAGATACAGAAAGAAAACTGTAGTAGGAAGCCACAACCTTATTACTCTTCAAAGAAACTTTGTAGATCACTTTACCCATATTACATTCACCGGAGTCTAGTTGTGTGACCATACCTAGCCATGCAGAAAGCTGGAAAAAATAATCTTTAACTGGACATTTATGTAAATAAAAATCTAATGCCATGGAAGAAGAAGGAGACAGGTACCGAGAGACAATGGGAGATTCCTGCCACAACACCACAATCAGATGATTCAATACAAGGAACAAAAAACACTAAGAATTCAAGCTTCTGTCTATCATCAAAACGTTCATTAGAGTTACTTCATAATCAGATTACTGAGAGGTAAATGAATGTAGGACATTTTTTTAAAGTACATCATATACACAACCAGAGCCATGCATGCATGCAAAAGAATTAATGAATAAACAAAAGTTGCTGGTCCTAAATTCCAATAAGAAATTGAGCCATGCCACAGAATTATTGGACTATAATTATGTAAGTCACTTGAATGACACAGTCTAGTCGATGTTTTAGGAATAAAATCTCAATTGTAGCTCTTTTTCCCTCTCTATCCGGCAATGTTTATATGTTGCTTTAGAAGTTTCATATCAATTTCTGAATATACGCTCTCATTTCCATTCATTTCCTTTTCTCTCTTACTCTAAAGTTTTTAGTAACACCCTTTCAAAAATTTAACATTTGATTTTTTTCCCCCAAACTCCTTGCTTTCTTTTGGTATGCACATATATATTATCTCTCAGCCAAAGTCTGAATTTTTCTTCATTTTTTACCAATGTTACCTTTTTTATTTTATTTTATTTTATTTTATTATTTTGACAGAGAGAGATGGAGAAAGGGGAGGGCCCAGAGCAGTCTCCATAGTTGTATGTCATTCGTTTTTTGACATAGTTTCATTCCAAAGAGGTAGACGCAGGGCTGGGCAGGGCAGAAACTGTGTCAGGAGCCTTCAACATGGGAAGCATGCTCCTGCAAGCCAGGGATCTCCCACATGGGAAGCTTGCCCTAGTTCAGCATATGGGTCCACACAGGCTGGGGCCAGGCTGCGATCCTCAGACCCCAGGACTACAAAGTGAGCACTCAACCTGCTGAGCCATCCCAGAATCCCCTTTTGCCAGCATTATTAATTAACAATGTTAGCATATCTCCAGATATAAGGAGGCAGTATTCTCAAGTATCATTTTTAAGCATCTACCTGCTAGCTCTCTTTGCTTACCAACTTTTGTAATAAAGATATTTTTTGCTTCCTCCTAACATTGGAATTTTATTGACTATCTCCTAGGCCTCAAAAATTTTATTTCCAAATCCTATCAAGTCCTTTTAAAAATTTCTCAGAAATCTGTCCATGTCTATTTGATCCCTTTTTTGACTCTACTTTATGGCTATTTCTGAAATTGTAATATGTCATGGCAGTTCATCTAAATACATCAATAGGTATCCCATGGTCTACATTTAAAAATCTAACTTTTTCGTACCCTTTATAATTTTCTCTAAACCTGCCTTTCCCACCTTACTCTATTTCATCATGTGAAGCTTTTAGTCCCTCACTACTCAAACTTTGTATCTTGACCAAGAGCACCCACCTTATCTTAGAAACTTATTGAATCATATTTTGCATTTGAACAAGAACTCTCCTTTATTGAATAATTAGAGTTCACTGGTTTTAGCAGTACACAAATTTTTCACACAAAATAAACCTTATTCACAGTCATCACTACTACCTTTGTATTCATTCTAATGTTCCTATGTTTTATGCTGTTGCTGTAAGTAGATAGTCCCCCTCTCCTGTTTTATACCCCAATTTGCTTTTCCTAAAAGTAAAATCAAGTGTTACTTACAAGAATTTTTATTATGGTAGATGTTCAATTGCTAAAATGAGTTTTTCACAGTATAATATTAGAAAAGGCAGCAAGCCTGAAGCTTTGGGCTCTCATGACCTGAGAGATTTCGCACTCAACACTAACCACTGAGACCGTGTAAAATGTCTTTACTGCTGTGAAGAACAAGAAAGGCATTCTGAAATATCTCTATACTTATAACCTTGATCTCTTACCTGTCCTTTGCTTTGCTTATTTGCAGATTTGGTTATAGTACAAAGCAAAAATAACTTTAATTTTGCCCAATTTATCATTCTAAACTACATTTGAATCTAGACCAGTATATAGTCAGTTCCAGGTCAAGATCACCTTATTTTTTTGTCCTTAACACCTAAACCTAGCACTAAGTGATGTGTATGCTGGATACCTAATAAATACTGAAATAGTTGACATTGATATCCAGTGCTGAAGAAAGAAAGATAATAACATACTCATTTTAAATCTTGTATTAACAAGTTTAATACAGTAACATGTTAAGTACTAACATAACTAGCATCATGGTTAATATTATTATGACTATAATTTAAGACCAAGATGCCATCATCTTAAACAAGAGGGTAAACATTGGCTTAACATTTCATATTGACATGTCAGAGACAAGACTGGTTATCTATTAACAATAATGATCCTGTTCCCATAGTGAACCAAGCTTTTAGAGAAATTCCCTGACTTGTTTTAACTGGAATATTTTTATAGGGGATATGAGTAGGTCTTCTCATTATAGCTGTATAATAGTGGCCATATCCTTATAAGAGCAATACAGTCACAGAAGAAATGTATGTCCTTTCTTATTAGAAAAAGCACAAATTATAATTATGCATGCTTTTTATGAGGTATACTTCGAAATCCCAAATATATGATGTTCTTAAGTATAGTCCATCTATTAAGAACAATAAATACTGCTGGAGAAAAATAACAACATAAGTAATATTCCCAGAAACCATCCCTGGAAGTTACAGCAAAGTGAAGAGATATAATTTAACAAAGGATTCCCTATGCAACATACAAGCACAGACCCACACATCAAAGCATCTGACGGTGAGCAAATTGGGGTGAACAGTGTATGAGGGCAGGGGGAAGTGCAGATATGGTGGCCAAAGGATGTAGCCTGGAGCTCACTATGGTACTCGAAGTAAAAAGTGAAACTGTGGGTTCACCTTCTATGGCCCCCAATCCTGCCTGAGGGGTCAGCATATAATACAGCTGAACACAGCAATTGGGGTAGGGACCCCTAGGGCAAAGACTAAATAAAGAAGTACAAAATTCCTCACTTGACCTCACTGCCAAGCAGAAAACAAAGACCCAAAGCTACGCGGCCACTCCCCATCCTTCCAGTGTTTCCACAGGCCTTAGAAAACACTATAGCAGTGAGTGTCAAGTAAAAGAACAGAATATCTACAGCCCTGAGAACTGGAGAGATAGCATCTGAGTGGCAGATGCACAGTGCAGCTAATTGCAGTGACAGGAAAGAGCCGTAGGAGTGAGACAACTGTTGGCAGGCAGCTTGCTGTTGTCTGAAGTCACAAAAACACCTGCCACTTCTCCCAGCCCACCCTGTTCCCACCTTTTCCAGATGATGGCAAGGGGATCCCAGGGCAGCTATGAAGCACAAGTCATTGTGGGTCTGAAGGCTCAGAACCCCATGATAGGGGATGCCCTGAGATCAAGGTCACCCAGCCACATCCCAGAAAATTTCTCACCATGGTAAAAATGCAAGAGAAAATAAAATGCTCCAGCACCACCTACTAGAAAGCAAAAAAAGACCTCTTTGTGTCTACCTGCTAAAGAACCACTCCTGTAGATGCCCAGAAAGAGAAATAATTCAATAATTGCTATTAATAACCAAGCTAACAAGGCTGTTTAGAAAGAAAATAAGAAATCTCCAGAAAAATGAACTTAAAGATGTGACCTAAATGACAGAGAATTCAAAACTTAAGGTCTGAGAAAAATCAATGAAAGGCAAGAAAATCAGACATGTGGCTTAATAAACTCAGAAATAAAATCAATGAACAAAATGAATATTTTACCACAGAAATTGAAATGTTAAGAAAGAACCAAATAGAAATACTGGAAACAAAGAATTCAATACAAGGGATGGATAATAAAATAGCTAACTTAGAAAATGGAACTGATCAGATGGAGGAAATAATTAGTGATATCAAAGATAGACATCTGTAAATGACAAGATTGGAATAGGAGAAAGACCAGAGAGTTAAAAAAGAATAAAAAAATTCTACAAAAACTATCTGACTTTATCAGAAAGAGCAATATGAAAATAATGGATATACCAGGAGAAAATAGGGAGAAGGGCACAGTCTATTCTAACAAATAGTCAATGAGAATTTCCCAAACCTATGGAAAGGACTGGATCCTCAAATCCAAAATACAAACAGAATGCCTAAATACCTCAATTCCAACAGGCCTTCTCCAAGGCACATTTTATTAAAGTGATCAAAAATTAACAACAAAGAACGAATTTGCAAGGCAACCAGAAAAAAGAAGACTGTAACATATAAAGGAAAGCCTTTTAAATTATCATCAGAATTTTCAGCAGAATCTCTACAAGCCCAGGAGAGAGTGGAATCAAATATTCAAACTACTGAAAGATAGAAATTAACATCCAATAATAATATACCCAGCAAAGTTATCCTTAGATATGAAGGAGAAATAATTTTACAGATATACAGAAGCTAAAGAAATTATTCACCATAAGATTTGCATTACAGGACATACTGAAGGAGACTATTTGACTTGAAATAAAAAGTCAAAAGGATACAAAACCATGAGCAAGATTACTAACAAACAAACAAGAAACCCCAACCATATGCTGCCTCCAAAAAACACACTTTAGCTACAAGGACAAATATAAACTCATAGTAACAAGGTGAGAAACGATACTCCAAGCAAATGGCACCCAGAGAAAAGCGGGTGTAAATATACTTATATCTGATTAAACAGACTTCAAAATAAAAGAGATAACAGGAGACACAGATGGACATTTCTTAATGATAAAGGGAACAATACAAGAAGATATAACACTTATCGATATATATATGCCCCTAATCAGAGACAACCAAAATATGCAAAGCAATATACTAACAGAAATAAAGACAGAAACTGAGAAAAACACAATTATATAGGGAACCTAAATACACCATTGACAGCTATGGATAGATCATCCAAACAGAAAATCATATAAAATTACTGGGGTGCTGCAAAAGTAGTATTAAGAGGAACAAGAAACAAGAAAACTCTCAAATAAACAACCTAACATTACACCTTAAAAAACTGGAAAAAGAAGAACAAATGAATTCCAAAATCAACAGAAGAAAGAAAATAATAAAAATTAGAGCAGAATTAAATGAAATAGAGACCAAAAATATAGCTGAAAAAATTAACGCAACAAAGAACTGGTTCTTCAAAAATATTAATAAAATTGACAAACCTTTGGCTAGACTCATTAAGGTAAAAAGAGAAAAGACACAAATGATCAAAATCACAAAAAAAAAAAAAAGAAGAAGAAGAAATTACTAGGGACATCACAGAAGTACAAAGGATCATATATGAATATTATGAAGGACTATGTGCCATCAAATTCCATAACCTAGAAGAAATGGACAACTTTTTAGAAATATATAGCCTTCCTAGACTGAATGACAAAAAAAATATGGAAAATCTTAATAGACTGAAATAATAATCCAAAGCATCCTTAAAAACAAAGTCCAGGACCAGATGGCTTCACTAGTGAATTACACCAAACATTCAAAAAAGAATCTAATACCTGTCCTCCTCAAACTCTTCCAAAAATTTGAAAAACAGGCAATGATTCTCAACTACTTCTATGAGGCCAAAATTACCCTGATAGCAAAACCAGGTAAAGATAACACATAAAAAGGAAACTACAGACCAATATTTCTTTTGAGTACAAATGCAGAAATCCTAACAAAACACTAGCAAATTGAATAAAACACTACATTTAAAAAGTTATACATCACAATCAAGGAGTTCATCCCAGGGGCACAAGGGTGGTTCAATATATGCAAATCAATCTATTTGATACATCACATAAACAAAATGAAAGATAAAAACCATATGTTTATACCAATAAATGTGGAAAAAACATTTGACAATATACAACATACATTCATGATCAAAACACCCAATAAAATGGATATGGAAGGAAAGCACCCTAAACATAATAAAGGCCATATTTGACAGAACCTCAGCAAATATCACACTGAATAGTGAAAAACTGAAAGCTTTTTCTCTAAGATCAGGAGCAAGATGGGGATATCACCTGCCACCACTGTTGTTCAACATAGTATTGGAAATTTTAACCAGAGCAATCAAGCAAGAGAAAGGAAAAACAACAACAACAACAAAAAACGGCATCTAAATTGGGAATGAAGAAGTTAAATTGTCACTTTTTGGAGATGACATGATTCTTTATAGAGAGGACTCCAAAGACTCCATCAAAAAACTATTAGAAACAATAAACAAATATAGTAAAGTTGCTGGACACAAAATAAATATACAAAAATGTATTGCATAAATATACAAAAATGTATTGCATTTCTATATACTAACAATAAAATTTCAGAAAAATAAATAAAAAGACTATTTTGTTTTGCAACAAAAGGGATAAAATACCTAGAAATAAACTTAACAAAGGGTGAGAAGAACCTATTCACTAAAAACTATAGACATTGTTAAAAGAAATTGAAGAAGACACAAAGAAATAGAAAGATATTTTGTGTTCAAGGATTGGCAGAATCCACATAGTTAAAATTGGCATATTACACAAAGCAATATACAGATTTAACACAATCCATATCAGATTCCCAATGACATGACATTTTCTCAAGAAATAGATTTTTTTTTAATCAAATTTGTATGGAATCACAAAAGGCCCCAAATAGCCAAAGCAATCCTAAGAAGAAAGAAAATGCCTGGAGGTGTTACACTGACTAATTTCAGTTTACACTGTAAAGCAACAATAATCAAAACAGGACAGTATTGGCAGAAAAAACACACAACATAGACCAATGAAATAGAACTGCAAACCCAGAAATAAACCTACATTAATATTGGAAGATAATATTTGACAAATGAGGCAAAAACATACAGTG
The DNA here is from genome assembly GCA_004027555.1 of Craseonycteris thonglongyai. Taxonomy (NCBI): domain Eukaryota; kingdom Metazoa; phylum Chordata; class Mammalia; order Chiroptera; family Craseonycteridae; genus Craseonycteris; species Craseonycteris thonglongyai. The sequence goes on along the minus strand of PVKE010049110.1, from coordinate 734 downwards.
AAAAAAAGACAACCTCTTTAATAAATGGTTTTGGAAAAATTAGAAAGCAATGTGGAAAAGAATGAAGCTAGAATGTGATCTGTCACCATATACCAAAGTTAACTCAAAATGGATCAAAGACCTAAACATAAGACCTGAGACAGTAAATGGAATAGAAGAAAGCATAGGCACTAAACTTATGGGCCTTGGGTTCAGATGAGATCTTATAAATTTGACTTCAAAGGCAAGGGAAGTAATGGTAAGAAATAAATAAATGGGACTACATCAAACTAAAAAGCCTCTGCACAGCAAAAGAAACCATCAACAAAACAAAGAGGCAACCAACCAAATGGGAGGATATCTGCAAACAATACTTTCAATAAGGGACTTATATCCAAACTATATAAAGAACTTATACAACTCAACAACAACAACAAAAAACACACAATTCAATTTAAAAAATGGGCAGAGGACTTAAACAGTTACTTCTCCTAAGAAGACATACAAATGGCTCCCAGATATATGAAAAAATGCTCAACTTAGCTAGCTATATTCCCATTAGTCCTGGACAAACTGGGACAGTTGATCACCCTACATGTGTTCACAACTTGTAACTATTAAGTCCACTTTCTTCTCATAATGACTCAAATGACTCACCTTCACATTCAAACCATTAATTTAAATAGTCTTTTGAGGGCTTTCATTACAATTTTAATGTAAATTGTAAACAACCATCTACTCTAGACTGTAAACAT
>PVKE010049109.1:0-11366 GCA_004027555.1 Craseonycteris thonglongyai | reverse complement strand
AGAGGCTGTGGACAAAAAGGAACCCTCATACACTGCTGGTGGGAATGTAAACTGGTACAACCACTATGGAAGGCTGTGTGGAGATTCCTCAAAAAATTACGAATGGAATTACCATATGACCCAGCCATCCCACTACTGGGCATCTACCCAAAAAACCTGAAAACCTTAATCTTTAAAGATGTTTGTACCCGCATGTTCAAGTTTTTATTTTTAATAGGGTCAAAATGTTTTTGTTGTTTTTTTATATTTTTGATTTTCACATAAATAAACATGAAAGTATTATACTTTCTCTACTGATCTGGCTTTGCAACCATGTAAAAAAATCAGTTGTCTATATATGTGTGAAATTATTTCTTTACTCTGCATTCTGCTTCATTAATCTGTTTGTCTATTTTAATAGCAATATTACACAGCTTTCACCACTATTGCTTTATTATGTTTTACATTCCAGCATTATTAGTCCTGCAGTAAAAGTTGTTGTTGATTTGAGGAGGAGGCTATTTAATGTCCTTTGCATTTCCAAATAAAGTTTAGTAATCAATTTTTCAATTTCTATCTTTAAAATTATTTTAATAAGATAGGATTTCCCACATGACACATGGAGAACCTCTGTGAATCTTTTTCTTTATAAAATCAATAAAAATTCTAGAAAAAAATAGTCTAAACCAACCTCCTGAGGACCATGGTAATCATCCATTTTCATGACAGTGAAAGGAGTGTTTTTAAAAATCAAACAAAGCTAAACAAAACAAATCTGTTGTACCTTGGAAACAAAGAAAGGTTTTTGGCTTTTATGCTTGGCCAATACTCATTCTCCTTCCCACAGATATTAGTTAATAATCTTTTTTAAAAGCTTAATGCTAGCCTAGAAATCAAATAGCCTCACAACCACAATAATAGTGAGAACCAGGAGTCCTAGAACAACCAGAAAGAGAAGACAAGGCTTTCAGTTCTGTAAAAAGCCCCTTCACGAGAGTACTGTCGTTAGATACATATCATAGCTATCTAGAAAAGCCTGATGTGCAGGACATCAACATTCTTTAACCTGACTTAAAGCTCACCGCACTATAAAATCTCTATCCCCAGGCTGTGGCGGGAAAAAGAAATCAATGGCAATAGTTTATCATTGCCACTTCTTAAGTCTGCAGTACCAATTGAGGCAAATAAAAGCCTGACAAGAAGTAAAAAGGGAGATTTGAGGAACAAAATGTCTATAGAAATCGTTGGAAATCTCTGACATAGCTGTAGCTTTTTGTAGCTGAGGTATGCATGCATGTGCAAGCTTGTGCATCTGCCCAAGAAATACCTGAAAGGATCCCCAAATCTCAGACATGGGTGAACTTGAAGTGCTATACAAACAGAAAGTAAAGGATAAGGCAGGGTTGTGTTTTACAGCCTGTGCTTTCAAGACCTGTCTTAACCACAACATACAAGAGGTGATCAAAAAATACAGTGAAGGGGAATGCCACTGTCAAGTGCCATCCAAGGAAAGGCAAGGGTCTTCGATATAGGAAGTGACGCATCAAACCTTAGTAACAGTGTGTAATGAGTTTCAACTTGTTCGGTACCATCTGTGTCAGTTGTGAGCTACAGTTGAAAGAAGGTGTGTTTTAAAGTGTGCCATAAATCATGGATCACAAACAGCACATTAACATAAATTTCTGGCAAATAAAAACATTACGGTGTGTCCTCATCCACCTTACTCACCAGATCTGGCACTCTGCAACTTCTGTCTCTTCCCTGAAGTCAAAATGGCCACGATATGGAAACATTTTGAACTGATTCAGGACATCAGGGCAGTTACAACAGTGCAACTAAGGACACTCAAGAAAGATGACTTCCAGATATGCTTCAGAAAGTGGCAAGCATGATGGCATAAGTGTGTTCAAAGTGAGGAGGAGAATTCTGAGGAGGATTAATGGCAATGTGACTTTTACTGTAATAACTTTTTCTAATTTAAACATTCACTGTATTTTTTTATAATACCTCGTACATAGAAGTCCTCTGTAAAGGATGAAAGATTTACTGGTTTAAGGCATTTAAAGAAATCTCTGACTAATCATTAGTTGAGCACTACATTAATCAAGTAGAAATATTAGTGTCAGCACATCATAGGAAACACAGACTTTATAAAATTAATCCAGAAAAGTTACTAAAAACAAAACAAAAAAAATCGAAAACAACAACAAATGTGAGGGAAAGGGAGAATGTAATTTCCAGAGTTACCACATTACATTAACCTAAATATTCAGTTTTCAACTATAACAACAAAAAAAATTACAAGCAATGTGACAGTATTGCTGATACACATAAAGAAGTTTAATCAATGGAAACTATTTCTGAACGGAAACCCAGATGTTGGACTAACTAAGTGTGTTCAAAGATCTAGAGAAAAGCATGTCTAAAGAATTAGAGAATGGTATGACAATGATTTTCAGAAAGAATATCAACAAAGACATAGAAATTAATAAAAAAAAGATCAAATAGAATTTTTGGAATTGAAAAGTACAATAACTAAAATATAAAAATTTCTTAGATCAGCTCTAGTCTAAATGTGAACTGGCAGAAGCAATAATCAGCAATCTTGAAGAGAGAACAATTGACAGAGTATAGAACATAAAACAAAAAGAAAAGAAATAGAAAAATGAACAATGCTCTGAGACCTGTGTTGTACCATCAATTTACGAACCAATGCATAATGAATGTCCCAGGGGAGATGAGAGAGAGAAAAGACAAGAAATAATATTTGAAAACATAATCTCTAAAAGCTTCCCAAACTTTATGGAAAACATTAATTTATACATTTCAGATGTTCTATAAATTCAAAGCAGGACAAATTCCAAGAAATCTGCACACAGACACAGCCTAGACTGCCACTCCCTCCTCACCGCCCAGGCCCCCTGACTCTGGTTAGAAATCTCTTATCCTAACACCTATCTTAAGGCAAGATGACTTGAAGAAGGAGGAAGACTGAAAATGGATCATAGACAGACATATAAGAGCTGGACCTAAAAACCTCTTAGAATAAGCACAAGAGGAAACCTTTGGGCCTTTTGAGCCACCTCTTCTCGCTCAAGGCCTGCTTCCATTTCTTGGAAGTGTACTTTCACTGCCTTTACTTTTAATAAACTTTTCTTTCATCTCAAAAAATAAATAAATAAATAAAAGAGTAAACCTTTGGAATCTTGAGTTAGGTAATGGTTTCTCAGACATGATACCCACAGCACAAATGACAAAAAATAAAAATAGATAAATTGGGTTTCCTTAAACTTAGAAACTTTATGTTGAAAATTGTATCAAGTAAAAAGACATCTCACACAATGAAAGATAATATTTGCCAATCATATTTATGACAAGTAGTAGTATCTAAAATATATAAAGAAATATTACAACTCAACAGTGAAAAACAAAATAACCCAACTTAAAAAAATAGGCAAAGTCTTTCAATAGACACTTTTTCCAAAAAGGACATATTAATAAATCTTGCCATTTGTGACAACATGGATAGACAATGAGGGCACTATGCTAAGTGAAATAAGTCAGACAGAGAAAGAAAAATACTATAGGATCTCACTTATATGTAGACAAAACAAAAACACCCAAACTCATAGATACAGAGAATAGATTAATGTTTATCAGAAGTGGAGGATGGGGGAACGGGTGAAATGGGTAAAAGTGGCCAAAAGGTACAAACTTCCAGTTATTAAATAAATAAGTCATGGGGACGTTTATATACAGCATGGTAACCATTGTTAGTAATACTGTACTATATCTTTGAAAGTTCCTTAGAAAGGAATGAAGCCATGTCAAAAACTGATGACATACAACTATGGAGACTGTTCTGGGCCCTCCCCTTTCTCTCTGTCTCTGTCTCTCTGCCCTTGTCAAAACAATTTTAAAAATCTTAAAAATTTAAAGAAAGAAAATACAAATCAAAACCACAGTAAGATACCCCTTCATACCCACAAGGATAACTAGAATCAAGAAGTCAGATAATAAGTGTTAGTGAGAATATGGAGATATTGGAGCCTGATACGTTATTGGTGAGAATGTAAAATTTTACAAAGTCACTTTGGAAAATTTAAATATTAAACATGTTACAATATGATTCAGAAGTTCCACTCAGATATATATTCAAGAGATGTGAAACCATATGCACACACAAAAACATTTATATGGATGTTCATACAGTTATTATTCACGATAGTCAAAAAGTGAAAATAACCCAAATGCTCACCAATTGATAAATGGATAGATATGGTATGTTCACACAACAGAATATCATTAGGCAATAAAAATAATGAAACACTGATACATGCTACAATACAGATGAAACTTGAAAGCCTTCTGCCAAGTTAAAGAAATCAATCCTTTGACCATATATTGCATGATTTCATTTATATGAAATGCCTAGCATAGTCAAATTCATAAAGACAAGAGACACATGGATGGTTTCCTAGGGCTGGGGATGACAGAAATAAGTGAAGGCTAATGGTAGAGTTTCTTTCTGTCATGATAAAAATATTCTAAAATTTATCTTGGTGACAGATGCACAATTCTTTGAATATACCAGAAGCCTCTGAATTGTACACTCTAATTGGGTTAATTTTATGGTATAATAATTACCTTAATAAAGCTTTTAAAATCTGTTGGGTTTTGGTGATTATATTAGAGCAATCTGAGGAGAAATGATATCTGAACAATACTGAGCCTTCTGACCAATAAACACTGTATAGATCTCCATTTCTCTAGTCTTCTTTAATTTAGCTCAGCAATGTTTTGTAGTTTTCAATGTAATTTTAAATTATTTATCTTTATGTATTTCATATTATTAAAGCTATTAAAAATGGTATATTTTATTTCAATTTCAATTGTTCGTTGCTAACATAGAAATACAATTGATTTTTCTATATTTGCCTTGCTAAATATTGACCTTGCTAAAGTCAATATTTAGCAAGGTAAATACCTTTTTCTAAATAAATTATTTAGGATTTTATACATAAATAAATGTGTCATATACAAATAAACACGATTTCATTCCTTCATTTTCAATATGGATGACAGATATATCTTTTCCTTATTGTTTTGATAGTGACCTCTATTACAATGTTGAATAAAGAAATGCAGAACAAATTTGTTTTTCAGTTTTTTCTCCATCTTAGAGAGAAAACATGTAATCACTCACATTAAGTGCAACAACCATAGGATCTTTGTAGATTTTCTTTATCATGGTGAAGAAATCCCCTTCTATTATTATTTCCAGCTTCATGCATGCTTTTACAGTGAATGAATGTTGAATTTTTACAAATACTACTTGCATCCACTGGGATAATGATATGCTTTTTAAAATGTAATGGATTATGGTGATTGATTTTTAAACATTGAAGCAAGTTTACATTCTGTTAATAAGTCCCATTTGCTCCTAATGCATTTTTTGTTTAATATGTTGCTCATTTGTTTTTTGCTAAAATCTCATTAAGAATTTTTGTGACTATATACAACATTGGCTATGTTCACCTGTAGTTTTTTTGTTTGTTTGTTTGTTTTGTTTTTTTAACATATAATATCTGTGACTGGTTTTGTTATCAGAATGCTGTAGGCTTCATAAAATAAGCTGAGTCATATGTTTTCTTTCTTCTCTTTTCTAGAAAACCTTGCACAGGTTGGTCTATTTTCTTCTTAAATGTGTACTAAAATTTACCAGTGGAACCATGTGGGCTTGGAGTTTCCCATTTTAGGATATTTTTATCACAAATTAATTGTCTTTAGTATATTATACATAGGAGCATTCAGGTTACCTATTCACTCCCTTGTGATCTTTCGTAGTTTGTCTTCTAAAAATTTTGTCTAATTCATCTAGTTGTTGATTGTATTGATATATGTTGTTTATAGTAGAGTCATGTGCTACTTAACCATGGGGATACATTTTGAAAAATGTGTCATTAGGAAATTTTATTTTTGTGTGAGCATCTTGGTGTGAGTACACTTACACAAACCTCAATGGCATAGCCTACAACACACCTAAGGTATATGCTATAGCCTATTACTCCTAGGCGACAAACCTATAGAGCATGTTACTATACTAAATATGTACGTAATTGTAGCACAATGTATTTGTGTCTAAACATACATAATCATAGAAGAGCTACAGTAAAAATATGGTGTAAGAGATAAAAATGCAATGTTCATGTAGGTCACTTACCATGAATGGAGTTTGCAGGACTGGAAGTTGTTCTGGGTGAGCTAGGAAGGAAGTGGTGAGTGAATGTGAAGGCCTAGGACCATACACTACTGTAGAATTTATGAAGGGGACTTTATAAAGACTACTGTACACTTAGGCTACACTAAATTTATAAAACAACATGAAATTAAATCAAACAGAAGAGGAAGTGATACTACCAAGAGCTGTGGTAAATACAAGATGTGTGACGTTGCTGCCAGTGTAACATGGACCACTGTTATGCAGCAAAACTTTTTTTATATATTAATAAGTAGAAAGGGTATACTCTAAAACAATAAAAATATAGCAAATACATCAGTCAGTAAAATAGTCATTTGTCATTTTCAACTATGACGTACTGTACATAATTATATTACTCTACTCTTATAAGACTGGAAGTGCAGCAGGTTTGTTGCACCAGCATCAGCACAAACACGTGAGTAATGCTTTGTGTGCCATGATATTATGATGGCTATGGCATCACTAGGCAATAAGAATTTTTCAGCTCCACTATAATCTTATGAAACTACAATCGTATATGCTGTTTATTGTTAACCAAATCTCATTGTGTGGCAGATGGCTATAGTCCATAATTATCTTTTTAATAGCTAAATTATCTACAAGAGTATCACCTCTCTCATTTTTGTTACTGGAATGTCTTTTCTCCTTTTATTTTCTTATCAGTTTTGCTGGAGTTTTATATTTTCCTTTCATTTTATTGACCTCAAAGAACCAACTTCTGTTTCCATTGATTTTTCTTTATTACCTTTTGAACTGTACTTTAATCAATTTATGCTCTTTATGATTACTTTCTTCTGCTTACTTTAAGTTTAATTTGCTATCTCTTTCTAGTTTTTAAGATGAAGGCATAGGCTATCGATTTGAGACTTTTCTACTTTTCTAATTTAAGTATTTGTACTAGATCTCTAATACTGTGTAGCAAATTGCCAGAAAATATAGCAGCTCAAAAACAACAATCATTTTCCACAGTGTCTGTGGGTCAGGAACGTAGGAATGGAAGAAGGAGGTAGTTTTGCCTCAATAGCTGAAACTGTAGTCTCACTTGAAGACTAAACTCAGAAAGAATACAATCCCAAGCTTTTCTCACATGGTTGCAGACAGGCTTTGCCTTTTTGATCTTTATTGGCAGGAGCCTTGTTCTTCACCATGTGATACTCTCCATAGGCTGACCCAGTGAACTTGTGGCAAAGCTCTTGCTTCCTCCAGAGCAAGTAATCTGAAAGTGAGATGGTCTATGCCAAATGGAAGCTGCAGTCTTTTCATAATCGAATCTCATATACGACATGACACACCACAGTTTCTGCTATATTCTGTTCTCTAAGTCATTCCCTGTTTATTGGCAAAGGAATAAAGAGTGTCCTACTAAAGGAGAGACTAGAAAACAATTAGTGGGATTTTACAACAATGACAGTCCAACCTCTAACCAATATCTTAATTTTTCTTCTGTATACAAAATAAATATATTCCTTCCCTCCCAACCTCCCAGATGCCCCATTTCACTGTCAAATTGACTCTAAATTGAGAATCTTGTCACTTATATTAGACTGAGAAGTGGATATTGTTCCTTGTGTGTAATTCCTTAACTGTAATGTAGCTCCTGGAACACAGTTCCTCTCAATATGCAGACTATGAAGAAAAATTGTCTGCTTCATACAAACCCAGTATACAAGAGTGGAGTAGGCATAGAATAACAGTCAGAGCCATACCCATTTGAAAAGAGAAACCATAACAGGTGGAATCACTAGCACAAAGAAGTCTATAGCAATTCTGAAATCTAGTCAGGCAAATATTGAAAGTACTTCATAGGTCTCAAAGCCTGGGAGTAATTTACTGTGGCTCCCAGCTCTGCCATCTAGGCTGTTGGTTCTACCTTCTGAAGCATCTCTTTTTTTTTTTAGTACGAAAAACAGTATCTTTTGTAGCTGAGTAGTGTCCTCAGCCTTCTACTTGCTGATAGAATTTAGGGGGAAAGCTCATACACTGCTGGTGGGAATGTAAATTGGTACAACCACTGTGGAAGGCAGTATGAAGATTCCTCAAAAAACTAGGAATGGAATTGCCACATGAACCAGCAATCCTTCTCCTGGGTATCTACCCAAAAACCTGAGAACTTGAATCCACAAAGGTATATGTATGTGTCCCAGTGTTCATCGCAGCACTGTTCATGGTGGCCAAGTTGTGGAAACAACCGAAGTGTCCTTTGATAGATGACTGGATAAAGAAGACATGGTACATTTACACAATGGAATACTACTCAGCGATAAGAAAAGATGAAATACAGCAAATTGTGACAACATGAACAGACCTTGAGACCATCTTATTAAGCAAAGTAAGTCAGACCTGAAAGAATCAAGAAACATGACCTCACTCATAGGTGGAATATAAAACTGAAAGTAACAAAGAAGCAAAAACTCCTAGACACATATAGTAGTTTAGTGGTTACCTGAGGGTAAGGGGGGAGGTGTGTGGGAGAGCTGTGGGGTTGGGAGGGGGTATTAAATATGCGGTGATGGAAAGAGAGCTGATTATGGGTGGTGAGCACATAATGCAATGTATAGACAATGTAATGTAGAGTTGTACACCTGGAAACAATGTAACTGTTATCAACCACTGTCACTCCAATAAATTTAACAATTAAAAGATTAAAAAAAAAAGAATTTGAAAAAAAGTCTTTTTATTTCACTTAATTTTGTACTGTCTTTAGAACTTTCAGTCAACTGATGATATTTCTGTATATATAATCCTTTAAAAATATTTATGGATCTCCTGTGATTCTTACTGGAGCCTATTCCATTAGACAAAAACCATACACACATATTTCTTTAAGACAGGCCCTTTATAGTATTTCTATATTTTGAGATTCTGATGTAAAAGCTAAGGGAAAAACATCCTGAAGCTTCCTAAAACTCCTACTGAGAGATGTGTGAGGCACATCTTTAGTCTCTTTAGAGAGCATTTTATTTGACTGAATACACCATGGTTAATCATCCTGAGACATTAGTGCACGTGTTTACCTATTCTCAAAAGCCATTGTTTGATATTAACCTGTGTTGTCTATAGAGTCAAAAATTTAAAAACCATCAAGTTCCAGCTCTTTGATGTTTAACAGCACTTTCTCAATTTACCTCTCTCCCCTTGAGTTTTGTGTTAAGCATCAAGAACAAAAGTCAGCACATTCAAAACTTCAGTTGGAAGTATCCTTAGCCAGATCATCCAGTTTATATAGTATATTTTCTACTTTCAACCTGACTACTGGCATTTATGTTTCACTTTCTGACAGTGTGTAACAAGGATTCCCCTTCTTCCAGTTACCTGTAAGTTACCTCACTTTCCTGAACATCCTCACCACCAGCTTTACCTAAGATGTGAGGCTCTGTTAATAGTTTCTTTGTTTTCTATTTCAATTATTTTCACATTTAAAAAATTTTGTTAAATTTATTTGGGTGATATTGGTTAGTAAAATTATACAGATTTCAAGTGTATAATTCTATAACACATCATCTACGTATTGGATTGTATGCTCACTACCCTGAGTCAGTTATCTTTCCATCACCATATATTTGACCCCCTTTTACCCTTTTCTACCAGCTGCTTCCCCCATTACCTTCTGATAACCACTAAACTGTTGTCTGTGACTATGAGTTTTTGTTTGTTTGTCTTGTTCATTTGTTAGTAGCTTCTTAAAGGTGTTTTAGGCTTTTGCTAACAGTCTCTATAAAGCCCACTGACTGACACCAAAGCTACTCTAACATTTCAGGTTTTTTATTATGGTAACACTCTACTTTCAGTATCAAAATCACTATTACTTATATATTGCTGTGTAATCAATTATCCCCAAATATAGAAGCTTAAAGAAACAAATATTTCTTAGCACAATTTCTATGGTCAGAAATATGGGACTATCTTACTTAGCTGGATGGTTCAGACTCAAGATCTCTCATGAGTTTACAATCAAGTTGTTGACAGGGCTGCAGTGTCATCTGAAGGTACGTCTAGGGGATCATCTCTTTTCTAAGCTCAAGCATGCATCTGCTTGCAGACTTTAGTTCCTCTCGGCCTCTCAGGCAGAAACTTTAGGTTCCTGCCACCTGGGCCACTCCATGGGTGTTTGAGTGTCTTAAAAAGTAGAGCCTGAAAAAATTTGTGAACGTAGTTTTAAAACCACCAGAGAGTAAATGCTAAAAATTTCTCTTTAATCACTGTTTTAAATGCATTATATCAATTTTATCTTTTTGTTTTCATTCACTCTTCCATACTTCAATACTTCCATACTTCAGTTCAATACTTTCATTTAGTCTAACTTCCTGTATAATATTTTCTTTGCTCCATGGATTGTTTAGAAGTGTGATATTTACTTTCCAAATATTTGAGAGCTTTTCATGAATTTTGTTATTCATTCCTAGTTTAATTGTATTGCTTTCAAAAAATATAATTCACATGGCTGAATTTCTATAAATTTATTGAGACTTGTTTTAGAGTCCAGAATGTGTCCCAAATGTACAGTGTGCCTTTGAGAAATGTGTGTATTCTGTGAATATTTTTATAATGTCAAATACCCAAAGTTGGTTGACAATATTATCCAGTATTCTTTATCCTTAATGATTTTCTGACTACTTCATCTATCAGTTATTGAGAAAGGAGCATTAAAACATCGAACTATGTTTGTGAATTTGTCCATCCAGTTCTATCAGTTTTGCCTAATATATTTTTAAGCTCAGATATTAGATGTATGATCATTTAGGAATATTATGTCCACTTGATAAATTGATCCCTTTAATACTGAAATAATCCTCTTTATTGATAGTTATATTCCTTGGTCTGAAAAAAAGTTTTTCTGATATGAATTTCATTTCAGCTTTCTTTTTATTTATTTATTTATTTGTTTGTTTATTTATTTATTTATTTATTTATCTTTGACAGAGATAAAGAGAGAGAGATACAGAGACAGAGAGAGAACTGAACTGGGGGAGCTCCCAGCTCAGCACATGGTTCCGCACGGGCCGGGGCCGGGATTTGATCCTTGGTCCCCGGTGCTGCAAAGTGAGCGCTTAACCCACTGAGCCATCCCAGCTTCCCCCCTGTTATTTTTTTTAGCATGAAATATCTCTCTTCCTTTTACTTTCAA
>PVKE010049108.1:0-11368 GCA_004027555.1 Craseonycteris thonglongyai | reverse complement strand
TGGGTCCTGCCTGGGCCGGAGCCGGGATTCGATCCTCGGTCCTCATGGCCTCAAAGCGAGCGCTCAACCCGCTGAGCCGTCCCGGCTTTCCCCTAAACTTGTTTTAAAATCTGTGTAGGATTCCTATTCTAACTCTTGAAAAAGCACTTCCCAATGTCACTAATATTTTAAATGCAAATTAATATTATAATATAAAAACACCTGAAATTATAAATTATTTAAAATACTGGTATGAAAACCATGAAACTCTCATCAGACTTCAGGTTTTTTGGGTAGATACCCAGGAGGGATTGCTGGGTCGTATGGCAGTTCCATTTCTACTGTTTTGAGGAATCTCCATACTGCCTTCCATAGTGGTTGTACCAATTTACATTCCCACCAGCAGTGTATGAGGGTTCCCTTTTGTACACAGCCTCTCCAGCACTTGTTATTCCTGGTCTTGTTGATTATAACATTCTTACAGGTGTGAGGTGGTATCTCATTGTGGTTTTACTTTGCATTTCCCTAATTGCTAGTGATATTGAGCATTTTTTCATGTATCTGTTGGCTGTTTGTATGTCTTCAAAGAAATGTCTGTTTATGTCTTAAAAAACCTGAAAACCTTAATCTGCAAAGATATACCAGTATGTACCCCAGTGTTCATCGCCCATGGTTGCCAAGTCGTAGAAACAAACAAAAGTGTCCTCTGATAGATGACTGGATAAAGAAGTTGTGGTACATTTACACAATGGAATACTACTCATTAATAAGAAAAGATGAAATACAGCCATTTGTGACAACATGGATGGACCTTGAAAATATCTTATTAAGTGAAATAAGTCAGACTGAAAGAATCAAGAAATATTACCTTACTCATGGGTGGACTATGACACTGAAAATAACAAAGAAATGGAGACTCATGGACACAGTCAATAGTTTAGTGGTTGCCTGAGGTTGGGGGGGGGTGGGGGTGGTTGGGTGGTGGTGGGAGGGAGAGCTAGGGATTGAGCAGGGAGGGGGTATCAAATGTATGGTGGTATAAAGAGCCAATTCTGGGTGGTGAGCACATGGTATGCACCATGTAATGTAAATTAGAATTGTACACCTGGAAACTATGTACTTGTTAACAACCAATGTCACCCCAATAAATTTAACAAATAAAAAAAAAAGAGTGTAAGTCTTTAAGACCCTTCTAGAAATAATTTGTCAATACAGAGAGTCTTAGGGAAACTGGGATGGCTCAGCGGGTTAAGCGCTAGCTTTGCAGCCCCAGCGACCAAGGATCAAATCCCAGTCCTTGCCCATGTGGACCCATATGTTGAACTGGGGTGCACCTCCCATGTGGGAGACCCCTGGCCCAGTTCCTGCCCTGCACAGCCCCCACTCACCTATGTAGAAGAAAACTATGTCAAAAACTGATGATGTACAAAACTATGGTGACTGCTCTGGGCCCTCCCCCTTTTCTCTGCTTCTGTCTGCCTCTGTCAAAAACAATAAATCTTAAAAAAAAAACACCAGAGTCTTTAATAGATTTACTCCCAACCGGGTAATTCCACTTCTAGATATCTAGTCTAAGGAAATCAGTCAAAACACAGAAAAAATTTATGCGCAAAGTTGTTCTTCTCATGATCACTAAAATGGCAAAAATAGTAAATTATAGTAACTACCAGTATCCACCAGAAGCATCTAAACTATGACAGATTCATTATACAGTCTGTAACATTACTAAATTATTATAAGTGAAAAAACAGTATAAAAATTTACACTGAAAAATGGCTTCAATGAAATTCATAAGATATTTACAGTGGTTACCTTTGAGATAATTTTCCACTACATACTTTTTTGTAACTTCCCTATACTGAGCATGTATTTTAATATTAAAAAAAAAAAAAGGTAAGAACCTACCCTGATAAACTTGTTCCAGAAATTTCACTAGGAGAAGAATGGCTCAGTGGAGAAGTGGAAGGTCTGAAACTATCCTGGTCATCTTCTGAACCATGTCCACAATGCTCAGAAGAAGGATTTTTCAAATCTATCAGAAAAGTGTATTTTATAATAAGAATAAAAAAAAAAACAACAAAAAACCTCACTCTGCATTAATTTTGTGAATGTGATCAATTACTCCAGCACCTACCAACATTTTTAGGTGAGATTAAGAAATGTTTTCCAAAAGTCACATGCTTTTCACTGCTGCTTATTTCATTAACATATTCATTTTGCCTCTGATTATCTCTATTATTTTGCAGTTCTTCACACTCTTCTGACAGCCCAAGGGATGCAAGTCTGGGGCTCCTTACTAATGAATAACTATTAGATGTTAGAGTGCATATTGAGGTAGCTCTTTCATTGTTACCATTACATGAAAATTTGTTATCAATGGAGTATGTCTTCACATCAGCCACTGAGCTCTCACTCTTTCTTATATTTTTAAAACTTGAATTTGAAGTGTTTATTGTTCTTAATGATTCCTGGTTTTCATTGCCTCTGTTTTCACCATAAAAAACAGCTGCCATATTTTCTTTTGGTTCCCTTACATTTAGACTAACAGCACCTAAGTCCACTATATGAATGTCTTGTGTAGTCCATTCTTTTGGCAAAGATAAATCCCAGATATCAGACACACCAGAATTTGAAAAGTTTTCCAGTCCACCTTCACATCGACTAATTTCAGTCTTTTTAAGGTATTTCTCCATATCAAGTGTGCTGGATCCATCACTTTTTTCTAAATCATTAGATAAGAAATGAGACACAACGGAATAGTTCTTTTGTTTATCATCTTCCCGGAAAGTCTCCTCCCTGGTTTTATTTGAAAGTGCCTTGATCATGGCAGCAAGTTGAGAAGGATCAGTGCTGACTGATGCATTGGCGATAGCTGAAGCGATGGTGCTTATCCTTATCACAGAACCACCGCCATCAGGGAGCTTGCCTTTGCATCTTTGGGGTTTGCTGTTTATGCAGAGAGTGTCCTAGAAATGAGAAAATTTATATCAGATAAATTTACCTCAGGTCCATGGCAGGTACATATTAGTTTAATCTCTATTAAGTGCTACATAAGATTTAACAGCAGCAAGAAAAAATGGTGTTAACAGTTAAATATCCTAATGAAATAAGACAGCTATTACCAACTTTAATGGTAGAGCCCTAGGTTACCTAATCAGATTATCAACTGTTTAAAAAAAATCCTGGGGAAGCTGGGATGGCTCAGCGGGTTACGCGCTTGCTTTGCAACCCCGGAGCCCAAGGATCGAATCCCGGCCCTGGCCCATGCGGATGTATATGCTGAACTGGGGTGTGCCCCCAGTTCAGTCCTTGCTGGGGCCTATGCGGGAGGCTCCTGGCCCAGTTCCTGCCCTGCGCAGCCCTGTGCTCACCTGTGGAGTGAAAACTATATGGAAAACTAATGCTGTTAACTATGGAAACTGCTCTGGGCCCTCCCCCTTCTCTCTGTCTGTCAAAAAACAATAAAAATAAATCCTTAAAAAAAATCCTGAGGAGTTAAAAGAGATGGTAAAACTGAATCAGAGAACAAGTTAAAACCAAAAAATTAAGATAATGAGACTGAGAAGACGCTGAGTCCTTGTGATAGCCAGATACAGCTCCTCATATTTTCATTCAATTGTCAGAATTATTTATAAGCAATACACAAACAAAAATCATAAGTAAAAAACTGAAATGGAATCAAAGTGAAGAAATACAAACCTACTTAATATTCAAAAATTCAAGTTAAGACTTCTGCCTCCACGAATGACAGACTAAGTAATGAAAACCAATTCTTCCTGAAAGCAATTAGAATTGCAGAGCATATGCATAGACATCCCTTAGAAAGAACTGGAGAGCTAAAAAATAAATAAATAAAAACAAACAAACAAAAAAACAACTATGAGGTAAAAATTCAAGAAAGAAAGAATCCCAGAGAGGTGGACCCATTAATGGGGATGCTTTTCCCTAGGAATCTGCTGCCTCAAGAAGAGGCAGCTGATAAAATTTCAAAAAGTAGCAAAGGCAAGCCAGGATAGCTAAGTAGTTGAGCAATTGTCTCACAATCGCGAGGTCCAGAGTTCAATTCCCAGCCCTAGCCAATAAAGACCCATGAGCTGAACTATGGTACAACTGGTAACCACAGGGATGGCACAGTGTCGAGGGTTCTTGCCTCCCATGCAGGAGGCCCCAGTTCAGTTCCCACCCAGTGCAAGTCCACATCCACGTGTGAGGAATGAAACCATGTCAACTAATGATGTACAACTATGGAGACTGCTCTTGGGCTTTCCCTCCTTCTCTCTCTCTCTTTTCCTCTCCTTCTCTCAAATTATCAAACAATAACATAAATCCTTTTCTAAAAAAGCTAAGGGGATCCGGGACGGTTCAGTGGGTTAAGCACTTGCCTTGAGGCCCTGGGGTCCAAGGATCGTATCCCAGCCGCAGCCCATGTGGACCCATATGCTGAACTGGGGTGTGATTCCCATGTGGGAGGCCCCTGGTTCGACCCCTAGTTCATGGGGGTGTGCCTCCCATGTGGGAGGACCCTGGCCTGGCTCCCACCCTGCATTACCCCTCACCCACCTGTGTGGAATGAAACTAGATAAAAAATGATGACATACAACTATGGAGACTGCTCTGGGCCCTCCCCATTCTGTCTGTCTCTCTGTCTCTCACTCTGTCAATACAATAAAATAAATCTTTAAAAAAAATAAGCTAAGCCAAATGGTTTTTATGGGAGTAGGGGTATATAAAACCCCGGTTCAAATTCTGCCAATCATGGCAGAGGTGACCCTGGTAAAAATCATGCTTTAGGATGAGATTACAAAGGGCTACACCCCAGGAGTAAAGGTAAATAAAAATTAGACTGGCCCTAATCAGGACTGAGACACAGTTCTAATCAGCTCAATCCCAGAAACTGGATTAAAGTGATCTGAAATTGCCAGAGTTCTTTGATCCCATTTCAGAAGCAAACATAAATCTTATCTGGAACATATCATTTCCCATGGCCTCAAATTATTTCTACAACTTTTCCTATAAAAGCCCACCCCTCAATCAATGACTGATACACGATGTTAAAGGTAATGTGGCCCAAATTCTTGAGAAACAGATCTGTGGGGGATCCAGAAAATAGTCACCAAAATCTAAACCACATCTACATCTAAATAAAGTCTACAACATCTAAAACATAAAATCTAACAAAAATTAAACATAATTAATGAAATAAAAGACAACACTGAGACTCTAGCAGAGGACTAGAAATTAAAGAAAAACGGGGATGCCAGGATAGCTCATCAGGCTAAGCACTTGCCTTGGGATCCAATCCTGGCCCCGGCCCGTGCAAGCCCATCTGCTAAATTGCTGCCATATGCTGAACTGCAGCCCAACTGGTAACTGCTGGATGGCTCAGCAGTGAAGATACTTGATTCCCATGAGGGAGATCCCCAGTTCAGTTCCTGCCCTGTGTGGCCCCACATCTACCTGTGTAGAATGGAACTGTCACAACTAATAATGTACAACTATGGAGACTGCTCTGGGCTTTTTTTCCTTTTCTCTCTCTTACACCTTCTTTCAAACAATAAAACAAATCTTAAACAAAAAAAAAGAAAAAAAGAAATTAAACAAATAACTAAATGTAAATTCTATAAAATAAACAATAAATTAAGAACCCAATGATAGGCTTAATAACAAGTTGTACACAACTGAAAAAGAATCAGACTTAGAAGTCTGAAGAAGGTATCCAGAATAAACCATGAAAGAGAAAGTTAACAGAAAATATAAAAATGAACAGAAAGAATATAATAAAAAAAGGGATGCTCTGAGAAAGTCCAACGAACTTATAACTGAACTCTCTGAAGAGGAGAGGAAATGAAACACACAAGTTACATTTGAGAGGTATTGGCTAAGAATTTTCTAAAACTTGTGAAAATCAACAATGCAAGAGTTAAGAAAGCCTATGAACCCCAACAAGGATAAAAGTAAAGATATCGAAGCACATCATAGTACAATGGGCAAAAAACAAACAATAAAAAAATTTTAAAGCAGGAAGAGGTAAGATACAATACCTTTAAAGAGGCTAATAAGACAGCAAACTTTCATAAAAAAATTATGTAAAATATATTCAAATTGCTAAAAGTTATTTTTCACCCGAAAGTCTACACCAAACAACAATATACATCAAGAATAAGGTGAGGCGGGAAGCCGGGATGGCTCAGTGGGTTAAGCACTCACTTTGAAGCCCCGGGGACCAAGGATCGAATCCCGGCCCCGGCCCGTGTGGACCCATATGCTGAACTAAGGAGTTCTCCCAGTTCAGTTCTCTGTCTCTGTATCTCTCTCTCTTTCTGTCAAAACCAATAAACAAACAAACAAACAAACAAACAAATAAATAAAATAATATCTTAAAAGAATGAGGTGAGGGGAAGCCAGGATGACTCAGTGGGTTAAGCACTTGCTTTGCAGCCTCGGGGACCAAGGATCGAATCATGGCCCCGGCCTGTGTGGACCCAACTGCTGAACTGGGGTGTGCTTCCCAAAAGAGAGGTCCCCAGTTTGGCCCCTGGCTCGAGGGGTTGTGCTTCCCATGTGGGCTTCCCCAGCCCGGTTCCCACCCTGCGCAGCCCCCGCCCACCTGTGTGGAACAAAACCATGTGGAAAACTGATGACATACAACTATAGAGACTGCTCTGGTCCCTCCCCCTTCTCTCTCTCTCTGTCAGAAACAATAAATCTTAAAAAAAGAACAAAGGTAAAGGGGATGCCAGGATGGCTCAGCAGGTTGAGCACTCGCCTTGCAGGACCAGTGTCCAAGGATCAAGTCCCGGCCCGGCCCGTGCAGACTCATAATGCTGAACTGGAGTGTGCTTCCCATGTGGGAGGCCTCCAGTTTGGTTCCCACGGGGGCATGCTTTCCATGGGGGAAGCCTCCGGCTCGTAGGGTTGTGCATCCCATGCAGGAGCCCCTGGTCCAGTTCCCACCCTGTGCATCCCCGTGTCCCCCTATGGAATGGAAGTATATTGAAAACTAATGACATACAACTATGGAGACTGCTCTGGGCCCTCTCTCTGTCAAAACAATAAAAAATCTTAAAATGAAAATAAAAAAGAATGAAGGTGAAATTAAGGTATTTTTAGAAAGACAGATACAGAGACCTCATTATAAGCAGGCCCTTACTAAAAGTAATTGTAATGACATATTTTAAGCAAAAGAAAATTAATCTCAGATGGAAGGTCAGAGATGCATAGTGGTTGTATGTAATAATAATAATAATCAACATCATCATCCCTATCATGTGTTAGTGAACTAATTAAAATATAAAAACAATAGTATCTCACAAGCTTATAAAATTAATTTATAAATGGAATAAAATTGAATGCTTTATGATCCTTGTAATGTCAAGAAAGAGGTAAAAAAATAAAAACCACCACCTCCACAAATTTTTATTAAACATTAGTAAACAAAAGAGACAAGCTGTAATTTTTTGGGTAATCACTAAAATAACAGAAAAAGAATATATACTTACCAAATTAGTAGAAGGAGAAAATTGGAATAATATACTTAATCCAAAAAATTAAAAAAAAAAAGAGAACAAAGTCTAGATGAGATAAAGAGACCAGATTCAAACCCCCATATGTTAAATTAATATATTCCATTAAACATACCGTAAGTGAAAAGAAAATTGTAAAACAGGTCGAAAAATAAAATCCACCACTTTGTTCTTATAAAAGAAACATCTAAGATGTAAGCATACAGAAAAGTTGAAAGTAACATAACAGAAAAAGATATGAGGGAAGCCGGGATGGCTCAGCAAGTTGAGTGCTCACATTGCAGACCTAGAGTCCGAGGACTGAGTCCTAGTCCCGGTCCTGGTCTCAGTCCATGCAGACCCATATGCTGAATTGGGGAGTGCATCCCACCCCGGTTTGGTTCCCACTGGGGCAAGCTTCCCATGTAGGAGGCCCCCTGATAGGTGGTTCTCACCCTGTGCTGCCCCGAACCCATCTGTGGAATGAAACGATGTTGAAAACTAATGAGAGGTACAACTATGACAACTGCTCTGGGCCCTCCCCATTCTCTCTGTCTCTGTTGAAAACAATAAAATAAATCTTAAAAAAAAACACACAAGATATAACATGTAAATGCTAACTAAAGAAAGCTGCTGTTAACTATGTTCACATTAGATAAAGACTTAAGACATAAGGCATAAATAGAGACAAAGTGGGCCCTGCAAAATGATAAAAGGTTAGATTCACCAGAAAAAAAGAACAAATCTAATTTGTATGTACCTAAAAATATAGACTTGAAATTTTGTTTCAATTTTATTGAGAAATTGACATATATCACTGCATAAGTTTAAGGTATACAGCATGATGGTTTGATTTACATATATTATGACATGATTACCACAATAGGTTGGATTAGCATCCATCATCTCATACACATACAATAAAAGTAAAAGAAAAAAAATTTTTCTCCTTGTGACAAGAACTTTTAGGATCTACTGTCTTAACAACTTTCCTATACAGTCATGTGTCACACTTAATGACAAGTCTACATTCTGAGAAATGCATCATTAGGCAATTTTGTCACGTGCAAATGTCAGAGGGTACTTACAGAGGCCTATCTATGATGGTATAACCTATTGTTCCTAGGCTACAAACTGGAGAGCAAGTTACTGTTATGAATGCAATAAGCAATTGTAACACAATGGTAAGCATTGGTATTTGGTAAACATAGGAAACATACAGTAAAAATACAGTATAAAGAATAAAAAATGATATACCTAATTAGGATACTTACCATGAAAGGAGCTTGCAGGACTAGAAGTTGCTCTGGATAAAGCCTAGGACATTACTATATACTTGCTACTATAGACTTTATAAAAACTACATTTACGCTACACTAAACTTATAAAAATATTTTTCTTTAATAAAGTTCAGTTTACTGTATATTTTTTACTTTATAAACCTAATTTTTAAGCTTTTCAACTTTTATAGTAATACAGCTTAAAATACACACTGTACAGCTATAGAAAATATTTTTTCTTTATATCCTATTCTATAAGCTTTTTTTCTATTTTTAAATTAAACTTTTTTTCTTACTTTCTAAACTTTTTTATTGAAAACTAAGACACAAACACACACATCAGCCTAGGTGTACATAGAGTCAGGACCATCAATATCACTGTCTTCTACCTCCACATCTTGACTCACTGGAAGGTCTTCACGGCAATAACACACATGAAGCTGACATCTACAATAACAAGGTCTTCTTCTGGAAACTCCTGAAGGACTTGCCTGAGGCTCTTCTTGAGGAGGTGTCACTCTTTTCAGAAATATGTCCAGAGTAGTTTGCTTGGCTTGTTTCTTCTTTCCATCACAGATTTGCTTGTAAGCAGATAATGCACCATGAACGCTCCTCTCTATTAATAAAAACTTTTCAGTGTTGGGATCCATGTTTTCAACCTTTTAAAAAAGCTTGTTGAAGTCTGCAAAAACTTCTGTTAAATCTTTCACTTTGAATGTTCTTGGGCATTCTTCTTTTTCTTCCCTTGCAGTTTCCTTTTCTCTTGACTCTTCTCCAGCTATGCATTCCTGTTCCAGTTTCAACAACTCATGAATCAGTTCCTCAGGAACCACCTCTAGAAGTTCCTCAATGTCATCCTCATCCACACCCAGATTCAAGTTGTTTGCCATCTCAACAGCCTTGTTGATTTTTGCAACCTCCTCATCCTTGGAAAAATCCTCTGAAGCCATGAATTAATCTCTTGAGTGTCTTCTTCCAAATGCCATTCATATACTCCTTGGTGACATCACCCCAAACCCAAGCAAGGTCTTGATGCAGTCACAGATACTGTAATCCTTCCAGAATTGCATTAGTGTCTTCCTCAGTTGCAGCAATATCCTGGGCAAAGGTCCTCCTTGGGTACAGGCCTTAAAACCTGCTATAACTCTCTGATCCACTGGCCCAACCAATGGATCAAAGAGGTGGTGTTAGAGGGGGAATCACCACTTTGATATTGGAATAAAGATCACCAATGAAAAGAGGACGTCTGGGAACATTATCAACAATAAGCAAAATCTTGAAAGGTACATTACTCTCCAAATAGTACTTCTCAATTTCGTTGGCATAGCAATTCAGGAAGTGATCCTGAAAGAGGAGCTGGGTCATCCATGATTTATGGCTCCTGTGGTATACTGCCTGTGTGCTTACTGATATGCTTAAAGGTCCTGGCCATCTCACTGTGACAGATCACAAAGGGTTTCAAATTGTAGCCTGCAACACTGATCTAAAGCAAGACTGTATCCTGTCCTTTAAAGCCTGAAACCTGGCATTGATTTGACCTTATGGATCAAAGTCCTTTCAGGCATGTTTTCAGAATATGAAAGTTTCATTCACACTGAGTATTTGCTCTGGTAAGTAATTTTCTTCCACAATCTGCTTATCTAGTTTCCAAAAATTCTTCAGCCACCTTCTCATCAACACTTACAAACTCACCACTGACTTTCAGATTATGTAATGAATAACATTTCTAGAAGTGTTAAATCACCCAGAACTAGCAGTAAATTCAACACTATAGTTGATTCCAGCCTTTTCTTTCAAAATCACAAACTATTCACTTTTGGCCATGATTGTCATGGTACCAAGAGGGATACACTTGTATCTGATCTTCACTCCAAGTCATTAGAAATTTCTCCACATCGGATATAGGACCTTCTTGAATTTTTGTTATTCCTGTAGCCTTCAACTGAAGCAGATCCTTTAACACCTTCTGTCACTTGTTCTTATTCTTCAAGATCACAGCTATGGTGGAATGGGACATACCTGACTGGTGAGCAATAACCATCACTGATACTCTACGATCATAGTCCTCAGTAACCTTTTTTAAATTTCATCTTTATTTATAGAATATTGAAAGACATGAAATTGCACAAAGAAATAAGAAACCCATTGAGAGAAGCTTTATACAGTCTGTATAGTTTAGAACTGTTCAAGTATAGTTTTGTTGTAAAAAGTGCTACAGTAACAAACTATATTAAAAAAGAATTCTTAGTAGAGAAATAAGCCAAACTTATATGAAACATAGTAACACAACAAACAACTTTATGCTTCAGTTGTACAATCCAAAAGCTAAAGGTCCCAGAACTTGGAATATACAGCCTTTTGACACACTTTGATCTTCATCTTACTCTACAAAAAAATACTTCTCAAATTTAATGAAGCTTTGTACAGACTCATTTTCACAGTTTTGTAGAGCTTCACTTTGTCCAAACCTCCACATTCTTCAGTCTTTTTTTTTTTTTTTTTTTATCTTTTCACATTTATAGAGAGAAATTATCTTTTTGTCTTCAGTGCATAGTTATTTCTATTTTACTTTTTGACAGATAGAGAGAGAGACAGAGACAGAGACAG
>PVKE010049107.1:0-11370 GCA_004027555.1 Craseonycteris thonglongyai | reverse complement strand
GATTTTCAGAGTAAAATCATTGTTAATCTACCTTATAAAATTATCTTTAAGCCAATGTATATATAAAAATCACTCCATGGTTTGGCAGTAATGCACACTGAAATGCCAAAAAAAAAAAAAAAAAAATTTATTGTGCTGAAATGCCTGCCTAATGATTACTCCTAAGGATTCCAGTTGACACCATCATGGTCTGTGTCTTCCACACATACCTCCTTGTTTCTAGTTTCATATTTCTCTCTTCCGTTCTTTATTATTAGAGCCATTCAACTCTTCATAAAGAGACATCACTAGTGTCCTTGCCTGGCCATTCTCTTTACCCTCTGAACTTGCATCCTTCCCCACAGAATAAAGAGAGATCCTTAGGTGAGATCTATCTCCTGTCCTATCTCCTGTCACCTGTCACTTCGTCTATGCTTACTCCATGAGACAAGGAGCCAGATAACTTGGCATGCAAGATTCTTCATTACCTCACCCCAGATCATCATTCCAATCTCACTTCCCATCATTTTGGTAATGTCCTCTCAGCTCCAGCCATTGACAACTAACAATTCCCAAAATGTGCCACTCTGTTTCAAACTTCTGAGAACATTGTACACATTGTTACCTAGAATCTCCTTTTCGTCTTGTCCACTTGTCAAGCTTCTACACATAAATCATTATCTGGCCTACAATATGGCTTTTGTCCCCAAAGTACAATGCTGGAAGGCTACATGTTTTCCAGGCACCTGTCAATGAAGAAAACCCAGTCAGAGGCTGAGGCCTGATGCCCTTGGACTGCTTTCTCAGATGCTGAGAGCCTGCCCTCAATTCGTCCCCATTGCACATGACTGCCACGCTTCACAGATTCCTGAAATCTCACCCTTCCTCTCTCCATCCTCTGGTCCTGTTCATTTTTCACTGAAAAACCAGTGAAGCATGAATCCATGTACTGTCTGAAGTCCTTCAGGCATAAAACAGAGTTATAGCCTTTCTACCCCGATCTTCCTCACTTAATAAATAATAAAAATTCTGGCTTAAATGCTTTTTCACTATGTGCATCGATGAGAATATTTTATGCACATATTAGGTGTATTAGGGATGCAAATTGCTAAAAAAACAGAAAACAAAAACAAAAAAAAGACAGCACTACAGAAGCATTTCACTTGAAGGTAAGTAAGAACAGTAGCTATGTCACTAATGTGTTCTATTTTTTTTTTTCTGCTACAGTGTTGGTGCACTAGATGGATTTAGAGATTTAATGACTCTCATTGGTTTTAATTAGAGTGACCTTGGTGAAAATAGATCTTATTACTCTGCAAATCATGACTAAATTGCTGTTAAATAATTTGCATTCTGTTATATGGTGTATGTCCTAGTATAGACAGAAACATTTACATTCAAGTCCTTAATTGTTTGTTAATGTATGCCAGCAATTTGGGGTTCACGTAGAGATTTGCAACTGCCTGACACATTTTGTCCAATCTACACTCTAGAGTCTCTTTGCCGGTAATTAGATTTGACATGCTCTGTAGCTTTCAACAGACAGGATCACGCTTGTACCTCTAAGATGTAGGTTATTTTGAAATTTCCCACTTCATAAGTGCAAGTTACCATGGGACTTGTGTATTTAGTAGGTACCAATTGTTTAAAAATATATTGCTTGATTTAATCATCTCAGTCCTCCACAACAGGCTTAATGATCCTCATTTTACTGGGTGGGGGTGAAATGAAGCAAAGAGCAGTTAGGAAACTTTCAAGGCCCTGTAGTCAAGCTGGGTGGCTCTATAATTCACACTCATTTCATGATGATAGGACCTCTCACTTATTAATTTCTAATGAGTACATTTATAAAGTATATTATAACCTAGTATAATTTATCACTGTATAATGAATCATAAGACAAAGACTTTCTCCATCAAAGAAAAGAAAATGATTGTTTTCTCACCTGAGAAAGATTTACTGATACAATCATAAAAGAGTTGCTAAATTATGCATCTCAATAAATATTTTATAAGTTTTGATGCATATGCATAAACTGTAATAAGCAATTTAAGATATAGGGACTGCTTACACTTAACATTTACTTACTGAGTTAGTCTTCGGGCCAAGAAAAGAATCAGGAAAGTGCTTATTTCTTCACTCATTCCCACGTAGGTCAAGGTCACATATGGGTGACTCTAGTTGGTGCCTTCTATTATTAAAAGGCTGCCTCCACGATGTCTAGGGAGATAAGTTTTCAGCTTCCATCTTAACTCATAAAGTTGGAACGTTCCAGCCACTGAAAGGGCATTATAAAATGTTGAATGCTCAGAAAGTTTCAAAAATGTCCACAAGAATGCCTTTGTAGAAAACAGTAGTATCTGGGGGGGAAATGACAAAAAACAAACACAATATCTTGTTTGCTCATCCAACCACCAAGATAAATACATAGAAAAGAGCATAAAATGGAATACTTTTGAAGTTTACCATGACCATACTAAATCATTTCTAATGAAATAGCTCCAATCATAAATTTATTTTATCTTCTCTCATCATGATCTGTCTAATGAAGTTGCCTTAACCTGTCTCTTTGTCTCATTTTTTTTCTAGTAAAATTATGTAACTTCATCCATTAATTCTGGATATTGTAATTTGTCTACGTGATAGAGAAACAGCTGCTTGTAAAGCACTAATTTTAATCAAACCTCACATTATGTAATGGAATTTGACTTTTATTAAAACAAATAATAAGGTCTTAAACCAGTATGTCTGTAAAAAAACAAAACAATACAAAACAAAACACACACACACACTTCTTTCTTTATTTTATACTGATTTTTATACTGTCTTCTTCTTTTGAAATCTGTATTGTGAAACATACCTCTAAAAAATATACAGAATGTACTCCTCTGATAGCTTGTAAAGTTATTCTGTGAGGTTAGCTTCACAGAATTAGGTTAAGCACCAGAATTATGGTATTAAACACAGCTAGAAATCCCTCTTCCTATGGTGCACACATTGAGTGTGGGAGACAAGAAATAAGCAAATAATCAAAGAAAACACATAGAGTCAGATGGCTTTAAGTGCAATGGAGGAAAAAAAAATAAGTGTGAAGAAAGTCTATAAACGGCAGTGAGATGGAGAAGAAGTTTTAAATAGGGTGGTTAGGGAAGGACTCATTAATGAGGTGACATTTGAGCAAGAGCTGAAGGCAAAGGGAGGGAGTTATGTGGATACTGGAGGAAAAGGCATTCCTGGCTGAGGAAAGACTCTGAGGCATTTATATGCATGACATGTTGCAGAAACAAGAAAGGCAGTAGGATTGGAAAGGAATAAATAAGGAAGTTATTAGCAAGAACTGTACTGTTGTGGGGAGGAGGATGGTCAGATAATGTAGGACTTAGTAAACCAGTATGAAAACTTGGGTTCTTACTCAGGGTGAGATGGGAAGTCATTGGAGGGTTTTGAGCACGGGAAAAACAAGATTCTTTTGGAAGCATCCATGTGCCTTTTGTGTTTTGAAAAGACTGAGGGGCGTGTTGCTGGAACAGCTGAGCAGTTAAGTGCTTGCCTTGCAATCATGAGGTCTGGTGTTCTGAGCCTCAGTCCTTGCAGCCCCATATGCTGAATTGTAGCACAACTGGTAACCTATTCAGTTCCCACCCTGCATGATCCTAAATCCACCTGTGTGGAATGAGACCTTGTCACCACTAATGATGTGCAACTATGGAGACCGCTCTGGACCCTCCCCCTTCTCTCTCTCTCTCTCTCACCTTCTCTCAAACAATAAAATAGATTAAAAAAAAAACTGAGAGAGAAGGACAAAGGTCAAGTCAGGCAGTTAATCCAGTGAAATAATTGAAGAGAAAGTTAGGTTATTACAAAAATTCAGCATGAAGGCAGTGGAAACAGTGAAAAGTATTGTGAATCAGCAGCATTAATATTTTCAGACGCAGCCAGCATAGCTTGATGCTCAATCAGGGGGTTAAAGAGAGACTTTAAGAATGAGATGAGTCCATGATTTCTGTTTTGAGCAACTAAAAGGATGGGGTCACCGTTTATTGAAATGGAGAACATAGTTATAAGAATAGTTGTAAGGGAGAAGTCAGCAGTTGGTGTTGTAGTACTGTTAAATTGTATATACTCATTAGAAATCTAAGTGAGATTGGAGAAGAATGCCAGATACAAGAATTTGGAGTTCTGGGGAGAACTTGAGATATAAAGCAGGGCCTCTCTGGTATAAAAAGCACATCTAGAGTCTGATCCTGGATGAGACCACCTAGCGAATGAGGGTAGATAGCAAAGTGAAGTCTGAGAAATGAGTTCTGGGTTAGGAAACTAAGTGGGATCGACAAAAGGGACTGCCAAAGAGGGATCGAGAAAGTACCCAGGAAGCCAGGACAGAGGATCTATTTCATGGAGGATGTGATCAGATATGTCCAATGCTCCTATGAGGTCAAATATCAGGAATACATGGAAGATATAAATTAAATAATAATAAAAATAAAACCAACATACCTACCAATCATCAAGCTTAGGAAATTGGATTTTTTTTCCCCCATAATTTTCTTTTATTTAGACCCAGAGTGTCCAAACTTTTGGCTTTCTTGAGCCAAACTGGAAAAAGAACTGTTTGGGGACACACACAAGATACACTAACAGTAATAATAGCTGATAAGCTTTAAAAACAGACAAACAAACAAACAAACAAACAAAAAAACGGGTCACAAAAAAATCTCATAATGTTTTAAGAAAGTTTGAAAATTTGTGTTGGGCCACAAGCAAAACCGTTCTGAGCTGTATGTAGCCTACAGGCCACATGGTGGATAATCATGATTTAGACCCCTGAGGGACCATATAATATGTTTCTGTTTCAAGGAGTTGAAAGGTCTCAAACAACTTCTAGAAGTAGTTGATGTATTTCCTAAATTTTGCCCATTTTATTAGTATAAAATGTTGCCTTTTTTTTCTTTTTTTGTAATCTGAAATATACGTAGGTAAGCACATTTTTTGTTACCTCCTTCCTCTTACTTAGTTTGCACTCCTCTTTTGAATTAACTGACTCACTTAAGGGGCTTAATTTGAGCCCCTCTATACCGTAACATAACCATCTTCATTTCTCCATTTGAGCGGTAATCATTGAAGTACGAAAGCTTTGTTTGAGCTTCCTACTTCACCTCAAAGAGCAAATCTAAATGGATTTTGTCTAACAGTTCCAAAGAGAGCAAGAGTGTGTGGTACATATTCAGGATGGAAGGGATAAAGATAGCTGCTTAGCTATGGCCCCAGATAGCATATTATTCATATATGAAAGCAACTGGCTTCAGCATACAGATTTTGCCTGCTAAGAAGTTCCTCACATCAACTGTCATATCCCAGCAGTTCAAATTCAGAAGATGATGAAACAACTCTCTAATCCCTTAAACTATTAATACATAGCTAAGAATCCTTGTGTGTAACTAATACAATTTACATTTCCTAAGCTTCAATTTCCTTGAAGGATTGTTTTATTTGATTTTCCAAAACTTAATAAGAAACATGTTGAGGTATAAACACTGAATGACTGTATTTGAAGAGAAGAGAATTGTAATGGGAGTTCAATATGTAAATGAAGCAAGACTTAGGACATGCTCACTTGTTTGCATATTAATTATTTCTGCATTGGGAGTGTAGCAAATGGTATCTCTGAACATGAAATTAATCCTTGTGTGATGTAAGGGATGTTTTTCCTTGTTTAATGTGCTTTTCTCATGTGTGTGAATTTTGGCTGTAATTCTAAAACTAAGCTTAGAAACACAAATGGACACCAAAAAATGGCTGGAATGATGGGTAACTATAAATTAGTTACTTTGAATATATTTGAATATATTATGTTTTGAATCTTTTGGAACAGAAAATTTTAAAATGCACTATGCATTATGTGAGTTAAGTTAGAAAAAATAAAACTTTTGGTGTTAGCACTCAACCTGAAATAATTTTCAAACGATAAATGAGTCCAAGTAGAATAATTGTGCCTCGCCTACTTGACATATAATTATTTTATTCACTAGGGATAGCTTTTGTGATTCTTTAATTCTCAGTACTTGTCAACTATTAAAATAAAAATGTGGTTTTTTTAATTCAATTTCAAGGAAAAAGCAGACATTACCAACTATGTCATTTCACACCACTTTGAAAATAAAACATTCTTCCTGACTGATCTAAAAATTGTTGTATCTATTTCGTTTAATATCTTTTTTATAGTTAGCACTTACGACAATCTAGCTTTCAAACATGATTGTTTTTTGCCAGATGGAATGTTTAAATTTTCTTTGCTTCAATCCAGAAATATCTGATATTTGGTTCTTTTCTGTGGTTTTCCTTTTAGTTTTCCAATTGTAATTTATAGGATTTCCTCTATAGGAGTTTTTGAAATAGAATTAATAACAGTCCCACAAAACTAAAGTAGTTTTTTTTTCAGTAGAAGATGCCTCTATTCTAGACCTTGTATGCTAATACTCATCACTCCAGATGTGCTGAACATAGTATACAGTGACTTTTGTGGACTTGCTGATGGAACTATGTTGACTGTGGATTTCTCGTCTGAAGCTCCTGAAACCAACATCACACTTTCATAAAAGATCGAGAACTATGTGCAACTAAGTAGTTTCTAGTAAGTAGCAAGTCTGGTTGTGACCCATGGCATAGATGATTCCCAAAAATCACTTGGATGGAGTAGAACAGGGGTCTCCAACCCCAGTGCCAAGGACCGACACCAGACACCAGTCCATAGCCTGTTAGAAACTGGGAAGCACAACAGGAGGTGAGCAGCTGGCCAGTGAGTGAAGCTTCATCTTCATTGACAACCACTCTCCATCACTCACAATACCTCCTGAGCTCTATCTACCTCCTGTCAGATCAGAGTCCACGTTAGATTTTCACGGGAGTACGAACCCTATTGTAAACTACACGTGCAAAGGATCTAGGTTGTGGGCTCCTTATGAGAATCTCATGCCTGATGATCTGAGGTGGAGCTGAGGTGATGACGCTAGATCTGGGGAGTGGCTACAAATACAGATGAACATGAACAGAGAGGTTTGACTGCATAGAGACCATCATAAATCAATTGCTTTTGGACTCATATTAAAACCCTGTCAGTGAGTGGCAAGTGACAATTCAGCTGCATCTGGTGGCATGCTTTATACTGGTAAGGAAGATTGAACACTTCAATTATACAACTGCATCTGATGGCAGTCTTTAAGTCCAAATCTGGCACTTATTTTAGTCCATATACAGCCTGTCCATTATTTTATTTACCACTTTTGTCCATACATCCTTTCTGTACTGTGTGCTTGTCTTGGTCACTGTTTTGGTAAGCCCACAAGCTAACCCTAGTTAAAATGAGTAAACATCATATGACACTGTAGACCTTTGAAAAGGGGCAAAACCCAATGATCAGACAGCAGAAAACTCTAAGACTGCCAACAAAAATAATGATGCGTTTGAAAGAAAATACCAGGAGTCCTACTTAAATTACAGATTCACAGAAACAGGTGGTTCACATTCTCTCAGCCCACTTTGTATAATATATGATGACTGGCTATCCAATGTAGCCATGAAATCTGTAAAACTGCTTCACTACATGGGGACCAAGCACCCTGCATTAAAAGACAAGACTTCAGAGTTTTTCACAAGAAAAAAAAAAAATGTAAGAGAAGCAGTTATTGAAGGCCACCACTTCATCAAATGTGTCTGCACTGAGAGCATCATTCTTAGTGGCTAACTGCATTGCTGAAGCTAAGAAACCCTTTACTATTGGGTTGATCCTACCTGCTGCTAAGGACATTTATCATGGACGTTTAGGAGAAGCTGCAGTTCAAAAGGTGGCATGTGGTCTTCTCTTAGCTCTTTCCATAACTAAATGAATTGATGAAATAGCAGAGGATATTGAGGCATCATTGTTAGAGACAATTAATGAGTCATCAGGGTATGCGGCCCAGGCTGATGAATCTATAGATGTTGACAACAAGACAACAATGCTTGTTTTTGTGCGATATATTTTTTCAGGAGGATGTGTGTGAGGACATGTTATGGGCACTTCTGTTGCCAACCAGCACCTCAGCTGCAGAACTAGTCAAGTATTTGAATGATTATGTATCAGGAAACTGAATGGGTCACTTTGTGTCCATATGTGCACGGATGGAACGGCTGCCACAACTGAACAGCTTTCTGGTTTTACTACTCAGGTCACAGAGGTCACTTCTGAATGTGAGTCTATGTACTGTGTTATCCATGGAGAAATGCTAGCTAGCTGAAAAATGCCACCTGTGTAACAACGTTTTGCAGGATGTGAATAAAATGATCAACCACGTTAAAGTACATGTTCTTAACTCACACCTGTTCGTGCAGTTCTTTAAGAAAGTGGACACAGAGCACATATGCCTTCTCTTATATATGGAAGTGGGATGGCTTTCTAAAAGATCACTGACCAGAGTGTGTGAGTTATGAGAGCTGCTTCAGAGGTTTCTGTTTAGAAAAACAGTCACCACTGGCAGCATATCTCAGTGACATGGGTCACAAAACTTGTCTAACTGTGTGGCTATGCAACTTGCTCAATAAACTCAGTCTGTCACTTCAGAAGAAAACAACAACTGTGCTCAAGTTGTCAGATAAACTGACTGCATTTAAAGTCAGACTGGACTTATAGGGGTGGCGAATGAACATAGGGATTTTTGACATATTTCAAACATTAGCAGAGATTTTGAAAGAGACTGAGCCAGGGCCTTCTTTCTCCCAACTGGTTGCTGATCACCCATCTCAGCTTTCAAAAGGCTTTGAGCATTACTTCCCAACCACAGAAGACGTCCCCACCCCCAAACTAGGCAGGAGTGGATACATGACCCATTTGTGAATAAGCCATCTGAATCAACTTTGTCCATGCTAGAAGGGGATCAACTGCTTGAGATCACAAATGACCTTAAAACTATGTTTGAGACAACTTCAAATTTCTATACATTCTGGACTAAAGTCAGGGCAAATATCCTAAGATTACCACAAAAGCACTGAAAAGCCTGCTTCTATTTCCAATATCCTATCTTTGTGAAGCAGGTTTTTCTGTAGTGACAGCACCCAAATAAGATGACAGAGTAGACTGGACATTAGCAACACACTTTAGGTCTCACTGTCTCCCATCACCCCCAGATGAGACCTTCTAGTTTTAGGAAAACAAACTCAGGGCTCCCACTGATTCTGCATGTGGTGAGCTGTGTAATTATTTTATTATATGTCACAGTGTAATAATAATAGAAATAAAGTGAACAATAAATGTAATGCACTTGAATCACCCTGAAATGCCCCCACCCACATCTGTGGAAAAATTGTCTTCCATAAAACCAGACCATGGTGCCAAAAGGGTTGGGGACTGCTGGAATAGAGGATGAGAAAAAAATCCCCTGAAAATTCATATTGTTCTGCTCTAGAACCACCCAAATAGGATAACAATTTTCTTTTTTTTTTTATTGTTAAATTTATTCTGGTGACATTGATTGATATCAATTACATTTTTTCCAGGTGTATAATTCTACATGACATTGTCTATACATCGCATTATGTGCTCAGCACCCAGAATCAACTCACTTTCCATCACCATATGTTTGATTCCCCCTCCCTAATCCTCCCCAGCTCTCCCACCACCTCCCCACTTACCCTCAGGGAACCACAAAACTATTGACTGTGTCCATGAGTCTTTGTTTCTTTGTTCCTTTCAGTTTTATATTCCACCTATAAGTGAGGTCATATGTTTCTTGATTCTTTCAATCTGACTTATTTCACTGAATAAGATGTTTTCAAGGTCCGTCCATGTTGTCACAAATGGCTGTATTTCATTTTTTCTTATTGCTGAGTAGTATTCCATTGTGTAAATGTACCACAACTTCTTTATTCAGACATCTATCAGAGGACACTTTGGTTGATTCCATGACTTGGCCACTGTGAACAGATGTGTCTAATCACATTCTACCAAGCACAGAGAAGAACATCAGCTGGCTGTGCATTATAAAGAAAATTGTTTAGACATAGAAAGAATTCTCAGAAGTTTTCTTTATAATGCACAGCCAGCTGATGTTCTTCTCTGTCTTCAGTAGAATGTGATTAGATACTTCTTTCCAGAATGAACATATTATCAACAAATGTGGAAAATAATCTAATCTAAGTAAAGATAGTGTGTTTGTAACTATTCAAATGTACTTTCAAGAAACATTATCCATGTCTCTCCTCCAAGCAGATCACTAGCCTTATCTGAAATGTCTGGAAGTTGGCATCTTCATGCTAGTGTATTTGATGTCCCTCCTATTTGTGCTTCCTCATCTTTCTCCAACTTTCTTTGACGAAGAGACTCAAGTGGCACTGATTTCCTAAGCAGCTGAGCTCTGTTTTTGCTGCTGCCTCCTCCCTTAGCTGATTCTCCTTTATATCCTTCCCTTCATCTAGTACTATGGAGGCACTGGGACACAAGACACTTGTGTGTCTAACAAAAAAATTGACAAATGGCAGAAAATTTGAGGGGCTGGTTAAAAATGACTTCTTTAGGTAGAAGATAAACGGATTATCTGGGTGCAATTAGAATATCTGTGGCTAACTCTGCCTCTCTATTATAGAATTCTTAACCATGTGAATCCTGAAACTTTATCCTGAAATTTATTTTAATCACTTCTTTTTATTTCAAGAGTTAGGAGGGACAAATGAGAACTTATAAATCTAGAACACATTTCTCTTAAATAGATACCTAAATTTAATACTGACTTTAAAAAAAGAAACTATAATCTGGGTGGGGGGGGGAGAAAAAGGGTGGGGAGAGATAGAGAGAATGAGAATAAATCTAGCTGGAACTTTTAGCAAAGTGTTAGTGGTTCTTCTTCTGACTTTGATATCTATTTTTTGTCTGTGTGTCCAGCATTTCTGGAAAATAAGGTGTAATAACAAATATAATTGAGAAAAAATAAATGCTCTAATGAGTCTTATTATTCTTGAGAGAAATAGTTCACCTAACTTCAATTGTATTCAATGGAATGATATTAACTGTTAAAGTGGGGGAAGCTGGGATGGCTCAACAGGTTAAGCACTCTCTTTGCAGCCCCAGGGACCATGGATCAAATCCCGGCCCCAGCCTGTGCAGATCCATATGTTGAACTGGAGTGTGTTTCCCATGCAGGAGGCCCCTCCAGTTTGGTTCTTGCCCTCTGGTTCAGCCCCTGGCTTGAGGGGGCGTGCCTCCCATGCAGGAGGCTCCAGCCCAGCTCCTGCCCTGTGTGGCCCCAGCCCACTTGTGTGGAATGAAACCATGTTGGAAACTGATGATGTACAACTATAGAGACTGCTCTGGGCCCTCCCCCTTCTCTCTGCCTCTGTCAAAAACAATAAAATAATAAAAAAAAA
>PVKE010049106.1:0-11367 GCA_004027555.1 Craseonycteris thonglongyai | reverse complement strand
AATAATAATAATTCCCTTATTCAACATTCTCATTTATAAGAATGGGTACTGATTCTAGGTTTTCCCTGGGATAATTGTCAGGTTAATAAATCCCTTACATGATACTGTGGGATACTCTAGTTAATAGGTTTTAAATAAACTTATTTTTTAATACTGCATATTCCAAATTGAGTGTGATACTTTTTTTTTTGTTTATTTGTTTTTCCAACCCAAATTTGGGACATTACAAAGTCTCCATATTATGGGGCATTTTCTCAATTACTTTATTTTGAATAATAATGCGCTGCCTAGGGACTATGCATTAGTCTATAACAACCTCAATCACTCCTAATTTAGGATGCTTACACAGGTCCTAAATTAGTAGGGTAAAAAAGAGAGGTTAAGATATTTAAGGTATTTGTGGGCTCATAAGCTCGTAATTCTAAGTGTTGGAAGTCACGATAAGCAAACTCTTTAAGAATCACTTTCAAAAGCAACCCACGGGAAAGCTGGGATGGCTCAGCAGGTTAAGTGCTCGCTTTGAAGCCCCCGGGGACTGAGGATCGAATCCCAGCCCCGGCCCACGTGGACCCACATGCTGAACTGGGGTGTGCCCCCAGTTCAGTTCTTGCCGGGGCCTATGTGGGAGGTTCCCAGCCCGGTTCCTGCCCTGTGCAGCCCTGTGCCCACCTGTGGAGTAAAACTATGTGGAAAACTAATGTTGTCAACTATGGAGACTGCTCTGGGCCCTCCCCCTTCTCTGTCTCTCTCTGTCTCTGTTTCTGTCAAAAATCAATAAAATAATTCTTTAAAAAAAAAAAAAGCAACACAGAAAATGGTTACATTGTGAAGAGCAAGACTATATTCTTACAGAACAACTGATAATATCAACGCTAACGTGACATGAACGGGTACCTGTGACTTGAGCCATGTTTCCAGCAGCAGCCTCGTATGTGGAATCAAAAAGTTCTGAAACACAAATACCTTGGAAGTGAAGATGATGTGCTCTGGGAACTATCAGATGACTCAAAAGGTTTTCTGTATGCGAAGATATATATGAAGAACTGGTCTAGCTAGTGTTTCATAAAACATCAGGGTGGGAAAAGCAACCTAATGAGTGATCTTAAATAAGCAAGTCAGGCCTCGTATACGTACTGCACCTCCACATTTAAAAGACCCTTCTTAGGCATTCTCTCTGTCTAATCCTGTTGTAGAAACCTTGCACGTTAAGGGAGGCTCAAGGAGGGCTGCAAAAGCCCTACTATATAGCTTTGCTCACCCTCTGAGGACTGTGCAGATGTCTTAGGAAACTCCTGCCACTGTGGAGGTCACGGCTGATCTGAGAGATACGAACAAACTCTTCTTAAATATTGTTCCACATATCATGTGCACAGGTTCAAGTTCATGACTTGCTGCATGTTTGTAGGTGACAAATGTTAAACCATAATCTTTAAGCCATGATAATTGCAATATCTTTTAATTCCCCTCTCCCCCACACACACATTTCAGCACATACTAGTAATGACTGTATCTCTCAGATAAATGGGCCCTACGCTGTACTTTTTTTGACCATGACCTCTACAGGGTTAACCTTGTCCACAGAGCACACAACAGTCCCTCCATAAAGATCTAATTGATTAGGCATGTTAATAACTACAAATATACGTGCCTGTTTATAGAATAGACACTGCAATATGTGTATCTATTCACCAAACTTTATGACAAAATAAAAACTCAGTTCCAAGAAGCTGTTAGAAGGGTCCCCTGGATACTGCGCCAAGTAAGTTTGCCAAGACAAAATGGAGTCATCTTACTGCTTAGAGTGTTTCCAAACTGGCTTGATTTCGTAAATCATCTTGTTTTCATGTGAGTAACGGCTCTATGTGCCTTCCTTTAAAAATGAAATTGGGAAATGATTGTACGCTGATTATTGGTAGGGCATATGAAAACTGAGACTGTGGGTAGTCTCATTCTTGGAAGAATTTTGTTCTTCAGTAACCAGAGAATCTAAACAGGCAAATAAGTAGAGGAGGTTTGAAGGTATTTGTCTTGATGGAACTTGGCCAGTGTAGGAGTTGGCTTCCCTTGTAAGAAGACTGTGTTGGCAGGTTCCATCTTGTTTCCCACAGGAATTTTTGCGATGGGAGTGATAATGGTTTCAGGTGTGGCTGTTGCATTTTTGGGCATTTTTCCGGGGCGATAAAAACTGACCTGAATTTCATTGGCTAATTTTGTCTTTTTGTTCCCCTTGGAAGGACTAAAACAGTTAAACGGGTGGGATCAAGTTCAGATGTGGTTTGAGGATTTCAAGAACTGATACATACTTTTACATCTGGGGGTGGTCATGACCAAAATAAAATAACAAGATATCAATATGACCTCTTAAGTCTCTTAGTTTTTAAAAAAGCAAGATGTAAATAGCAAAGCCGTGTGCTCTATAGGACCTGGAGTAACTCCTAATAGACACCTTTAAAACCTGTGTTTCTGAAGCAATTTATTGGATGCAGGAAAAGTGTTTTCTCTGGAATGTTGTTAATATTACACTTCTATTTCCTAACTCTGGGTGCCTGGAAGTCCTTTTTGTTTCTTTTCATTCTTCTGTGTTTTCTAGTGAAGAAAACGGGTGGCCTCAAGAGGGATCCTATTGCTTCTTACAGAGTTTGCAACATATATTAAGCATATGCAGGGAGAAATGTATCTAAGTGGGGATATATATGCATGTATGTTATTAATAAGTATAACCATAGACTTTGGAAAGGGAAGGAAGGAATTTATGCCTGTAGTTCACCAAAAGAGGAATTCGTTTTCTCAGAATTTTCTAAGCTTTATAAAAATATTACTTGGAGTTTTCACTTGGGGAGATATCCCAGACATTTGAGCAAAAGTGAATCTAATGTTTTTGAATTCACACACCCTTCGGCAAATTACATACTTTCTTTCACCAAGGACATGTTTAATGTTCTGCC
This sequence comes from Craseonycteris thonglongyai, assembly GCA_004027555.1. Taxonomy (NCBI): domain Eukaryota; kingdom Metazoa; phylum Chordata; class Mammalia; order Chiroptera; family Craseonycteridae; genus Craseonycteris; species Craseonycteris thonglongyai. The sequence goes on along the minus strand of PVKE010049106.1, from coordinate 8,422 downwards.
TGCTTGCAGTCACAACCATTATTACTAGAATGGATGAGATGTGCATTTCTAAAGTCAAATCATCTTTAGAAAAGCGATTGTATTTGTTCATTCAGTCACGATCACTTATCGCATAGCCACAAGGTCCGTGTATTCAAATTTGGTTCCGACCCAGAACGCCCAAGGCCACAGTGGACTGTCCATGTGGTGCTTTTCCTCTGTCACCAAGTGATCTGATGACAAGCAGGATGGGTCCCCAGGTGCAGTTGGTCGCTTTTACCATCATATCTAAATCAAAGCAACAAAGAATTTCCCCAAAGCCTCCTGTGACAATAGCACTGAATGTTAAGTGCAAACAATCACCAATCAAAAATACATATTCACGCATATCAATTCCAATCAGATAAAAAAGTACTAAATTAGAACTGGGTAGACACACGTCTATTCGAGTCGGGAGTCCATGACTGACGTTCAGATCCAAAGGAAGGATTAGGGAGCAAAAGTTTCCTCTCTAGCTTTCCATATTATTTAGAGAGAAGTATATATTATATATTAGTATATATTAGTTCATTTTAAAATGTTTTACTTACTGACATTTTAGAAGAGACTTGGTTTTGACTTCAGTTTCTGAGAATCTCAACCATTCATTTGCATGAGCGAGGGAATGGGGCCTCATAAGGAAAAGTCTTCAAAACCCACAAATTAACTTGAGCATCTAATTTCAAATGCCGTAAAGACTGCACTGGGAGCTCCATAATCACATTTTATTGAAATTGCCCTTGTGTTAAACTTTGAGTAAATCCAACCAGAACTACTAAAGCATATCTGAGACATAAGTTTAATAGTCTGAAGTGCTGGCAAGTGTGCAAACCCAAACTGTCCAAAATATTTTATTTTTTCTTTTAGTTACCACATTCTGTTTTGGGTATTTTTTCTCTCAAGCTGCAATTTCACTTTTAAATGAAGATTCAATTTTTACATTTTCTTGGAAAGAATCTGCAAACCTTTTGGATGGAGACCATTGACCCAGTATCAATAAACCCTTCATATTCTTTTCTAGACCGAGACGGATGCTGACGTATAACCTCACACTCTGGAAGTGGGGAACCCGTGTGACTTACCCGATTGAAGCAGTGTTCGTGGTGGGGTCCATAAAAATGCTGCAGACACCTCACATTGTTCTTGTTGACGATCTTGTTGAAGAATTCGTTGACGTACTTGACAGGGAAGGCGCAGACTGCGGAGCGAGGTGTGGGCTCGGCCGAATCGGGCTTGCTCTGCGCGAACACGCCGTAGAGAATGTCATCGTTCAGGGTGGCCCCTATCTGCCGGGCGAGCTGGGCCCCGGCCTTGCTGACGTAAGCCGCCTGGAGAATATTAAACACTTCCTGCCTCGTGGATCGCTTCCTCCTCTTCTCCGTGAGGATGCACTCCAGCGGCATTTCCATGTAGGAGTGCAGGCCCGAGTCCACGGAACAGAACCTGATGACTCTAGTGTGAAAACTTGGGGAGTCCAGGGTTTCCCTCTGCACCGTCAGAAAGTAGATGAAGTGGTTGCTTTCGAAGGCGTGCACGTACTTGATGGGGTAGGAGTCTCGGAATTCAGGCAGGACGTCGATATAGGACTGGTCGGTCAGAAACTTAAAGCCATCCTGTGTCTCCTTCAGCCTTCGCACCGATATCGAGTGCCACGCGTGATGGGCGAGGTGGGAGGCGTCCACGGTGTTGCCCACGAAGACATTGATGAAGCGCTCCTTCTCAGACAGCAGGACTTTGGTGCCCAGGGCGCTGACCACGCAGTCAGGGCACTGGCTGGCCTCTTCGTCCACCTGCGGGGAGTACATGCAGTGCACCTCAGACCCAATGTCGGCAGCGTCGTAGGGAGGAAGCACGTGTCGCTGGCAGGTCCCTCTGTGGACACTGCCGCAGCTAATGAGCTGGTCATCGTAGTAGGTGTCTATGAGCAAAGCCATGTTGATGTTATCTTTCCAAACGCCCCCGGAGACGTTGGCTTTGGGGCTGCAGTCCTGACACGGGGGACAATCCGGGAGCTCCAGCACGGGCCCCGTCTGGTACTGGGTGACCTTCTGCAGGTCTTGGTCATTTAACACGTAAAGGTAGTTGACGGCACCGAGGTAGATGTGGTGTTTGTGCACCACAACGTTCTGGATGGGCGTGTCTGCGGTGAAGTTGGGGAGCTGGTAGGCCACGTTCACGTTCGTCTCAGACTTGGCCAGGGCCACCGGGCAGTCCCCAGCACTCCTCCCCAGGCAGGCGCAGAGCAGCACGAGGATGCCAGGCACGAGCACCGCTGGGGTCTTCATGGCGAGAGGGCGACCTGCCAAAACATGGTCAGGGCAACAGCAGTTTAGTAGTTGTCATGAGAAACAAAGAAGACCCGGAAAGAGGGGAGGCGGGATGGCTCAGCAGGTTGAGCGCTTGCCTTATGACCGTGAGGTCTGGGGATCGAGTCCTGGCCCCGGCCTGTGCAAACCCATATGCTGAACTGTGGTGCAATGGGTCACCGCCAAGCCCTGTTGTGAAGGTTTTCACCTCCCACGTGGGAGGTGCCTGGTCAGTTCCTGCCCTGTGCAGCCCCACATCCACCTGTATAGAATAAAACTATACCACAGCTAATGATGTGCAGCTATGGAGACTGCTCTGGGCCCTCCCCCTGCTCTCTGTCTCTGTCTCCTCTCAAATAACAAAATAAATATTTTTTAAAAAATGGAAAGAACTATACCAGTGAAGCAATTAGAAACACAACTTTCTAACTGGAAATTTTACATTCAGCGAAAACAAAAAAAGAAAAAATTTCTAGCTGGTTGCACATAAAGATGCATTGTGCAGCTGGACACAACTCTTCATAGTCTAATTTTAGAACTCAAGCCACCAACAAGTAATTTTAGCAAAGCATTATGAGATGCAAACAATGTCCTGTATTAAACAAGAGTGAGCAACTAAGTTAGATTCATTCAGCAATGAAGTCAGAAGCACCGCAAATTTCCTTCTTAACAGCTCACTGGTTGGTTAATGTGTTTAATTTCTGTGGTTAATGACTAGGTTGATATTTAAACTTTCTCAGTTAGTCAAGTAAAGGAATTGTGGTTAGATTCATTTATTCTAGAAATCACAGCAGGCGTTGTTTCCTTGGGAGCATGTAGAATTTCTAGGCTAAATTTAGCTTCCTTTTGGAAGAAAACAATCATAAATTCTAGAAGCAATATGATCACATGCTGTTTACAAGAAGGATTTTGTGGGCCGAGGAAAGGTATGGTTATAATTTGGCTATAGCTGACCTATTGTTTTGGATAAACAAATGCTTACTGTGAGATTACTAGGCATATAAAAACAGCACGCTGAACACGTATAAAATAAAATATTATCTTCAGGACTAAAATTCTCGAATGATTTCACAAGGAAAAACAATGCATGTTTCATTACTAAGTCAAAAGCTATTTGGTAAAAAGAACATTATTTTAATATTCTGTTGTATGCACATGGACATTTCTACCAGAAAGCAGTGAGCAGGTTTGTTATTCAGTTTTTACAAACTTAAGTTGCCCAAGTTATAAATACTACGAGTTCTACTTATAATAGTTATCAACAGGGTAGCAGCTTGAAAAACAAGGCCTTAGAACAAATAGAAACTAAGTAGCTATGTGGTGTGATAAAGAAATATAATGAACATTTAAATTTAAAAAATGTATTACATTAAAAGATACGGTGCCATTAATCCTCTTAAAATACTCCCTCCTGGTTTGAGCACACTTGACCCATTGTTCTCGCCACTTTCTGAGGCAGTTCGGGAAGTCCTCTTTTGTGAGTGTCCTTACTTGTGCTGTCAGGTCTGCCTCAATGTCCAGAATCGATGCAGGTCACACATCACTTCTAGTCCAGCAAATTCCAATAAAAACATGACGGTGTGTCCTCATCCACCTTATTCACTGGATCTGGCGCCATATGCCTGACTTCTGGCTCTTCCCCAAAGTGAAAAGGACCGTGAAAGGTAAACGTTTTAAATGGATTCAAGACATCGAGGCAGACACAACAGTGCAACTAAAGAGGACTTCCAGAACTGCTTCAGAAACTGGCAAGAACAAGGGGAGAAGTGTGTTTGAGGCCAGGGGGAGTATTCTGACCCCCCATTAATTCTCCATTAATGGCAATGTGCCTTTTATTGTAATAAATTAAAAAAAATTTAAGTTCCTGTACTTTTTGATCATACCTCATACTACCCTCCCCTTTTTAAATGCAGAATGCTGACAGAAGGAAGGGAGCATCTAAAAACATGCTAAGCATTACAACTATGTTGATGTCTAACCCTGAGGTCTACAAAATCGCAGCAGAACTCACTGAGCAACAAGTATGTGCATATAGCTCTATTTGCACTGTGGGCAATGGGAGATGTCCCCTACTCTTCAGTGAGCCTACAATATGGTTAAGAGATAGCACACACACGCAAATAACGAAAACACATGGCATTGTACTAATCTGCATAGCACAACTCAAAAGGTAAAGGCATCAAGGAGGTGGGGGGTGAGGTAGGCTTGGCCTGTACTTAGGCTTATGAACAAGGACCAGTCTGCTGTGTTGGAAGGTTCAGGAGAGCAAGGACAAGTCAGTTTGGCTTGTGTCTCGATCCCAAGTACCTGGAATGAAGTGTAGAACACAGGAGGTGTTCAGTCAATACGTGCTGAACAAACGAGTGAACAAAATTTAAGCAATAAGTTCAAAGTCACAGAACAGGTACACATAGTAAGTAGCCAGAACTTCAATCCACATCTTTTGACTCCAAAATCAAAGGTAATTTTACGCTACCAAATATGGTAGGAATTGGGGTTTTAATTTAAAAGGTAATAGAAAGTCACTGAAGGGTTTCGGGCTACAGAGCCACACAACCAAGGTTTTACACTAGGAAGACTGACGTGGAGGCCTGGTGGCTTGGAGCAGGGAGCCCTAGGCAAAGGGAAGACCAGAGGACAAGCCATTTCTATAGTCTATAACCAGGTAGGTGACAAGGGCCAGCCAAGATGACTAGAAAGAAGGGGATGAATGAGAGACATATTTGAATGAAGAAGACGGACACCTAAACTTGTAGCATACAAAGGAGAAGGCAAAGGGGATTAGCGGTCATCTGGGAAAATGTGGAACGAGTTACAAAACTCAACAGTCAGTAAGAGGAAGTTTGGGCTGAAGACTGGAGAATACAAGGAGTTGGTTTTACACCTTTTGAGTTTGACATGAAAATGTTTTACTACAGGGAGGATGAGTCGTTTTACATTGTTCACCAGGAAGCAGGTGTCTGGAAAGAAGGTTTCAAGCAGGTTGAACATTTGGGTCAAACAACAGAGGAAAATAACAAGCTGCCCTTACTGGGAAATAGGTGCAATTGAACTTGAGTAGACAGTATCTCTTGGGTGACACAGTGGCAAGGAAAGGTCTGAGTGACAAGTTCCTGCCATCTCAGCACTGGAAAGAGTGAACATTCAGGACTCGGTCTTGGTAGAGTAACTGGGATTCTTGTTGGACTAGAAATAACCTCCGCATGTTATCTGCACAGAGGTGGTGGTTAAAACCAAGACAAGCTGAGAGAAGAGAAGGCAGATGATGGCAATCTTGGGGAATACCTACGCTGGGAAAACCAGCTGGAAGGAGCCAAGAGAAGAACGTGTAGTGAGGCATCATGTGAGCCTTATGCATAGTCACAAATGCCAGGCCCGGCGCGAGGCCCCAGGAGGCTCTGGTCCACACGGAAACTCCTGTGGACCTTCACGAGTGGGTTCAGTGGATTCAGCGATGGTATTGGATGCTGAGCTGCAAAGGAACATGGTGAGGAAGTCACATGCTTATCAGAGGAAGGACTAGCAGGAGGCAATCTCAGGTCAAGTGGAGTTTATTTTTAAAGTGTAGGAAAGACCTAAGCTTATTTGGAGCTCCCCCTTTCTTCTGCTAACACTCAGTAGCGTTGACCACGGGCCACGCAGTGTGGTAGATGCTGGGAACACACATGGTGTCTTTCACATGTTGGAAGCAGTGGGTTGATGGACAGTCATGGGAAGCTGCAGGAAGGGCCACCACCCAGGTTAGAAATGATGCGAGAGGTGAGTCTTGAAGGAGGCCAGAAAATGAGAATTGCTAGGTAGTGGAGCCATGTGTGCGACCACAGAGAGGCAGCGAGAACACACGGGCCGGGCCGGAGAACTCACAGTCACTGAGCCCAGATAGGCGGGGGAACCAGGAAGTCAGGTGAGGGAGATAAAGATGATTGGGTCAACATTGCAAGGAGGCATGGCCAAGAGCCCTGGCATATAAGACGAGTCACCGAGACGGGGGGAGGATGAGAAGTCAGAGAAGTGGAGGGGCACTGAGGGAACTCAGGACACATGACTTCAGTGTTTTCAAAATAAATTGGACTACATGACCCTCAGCTGAAAAGCGATGAATAGCGAGAGGGATTAGACTCCAGGAAGGAGGCGGCGTTTGAGAATAGCTACGTCGGGGCATGCCAACTGAGGTCACCAAGAAATAAAAGAAAAGACGGCTGAGTCACTCTCAGCGCTCCTTTGAGATAAAGCACAATGCCTGCTGATTTCCTCTTCACATTTATGGCATACAGGAGAAACTCAAGGCAGAAGGTTAAAGACACAATGATTTTAGGGTCCAAATGAAGGCACGTAATTTGGGATACAGGCTTTGAAGGCTGGGAAGTTGTAGTTGGTTCAGGGGGCAACACATGTAGGTAAAGAAGTAGAAGAGATATCATATAAAAATAGCATGTATTGAGTGCTTATGATGTGCTAGGCATTCTGCCAACTCCTCTGGATTACTTTTCATGAACACCTTGTGAAGTAGGAAGTATTGTTACTCTCCTCTTCGAGTTGAGCAAACAGAACCAGAGTCCACGCCATGTCTAGCCGACCGGCATCTGTCCAGGCTCTTAAAAGCTTCTGGAAGGGGTTTCCCAGCTAAATGGGAGAATGCACTGGACCAGAAGGTGGATGGTCAGAGCATCGGTCCTGCCCTGTCCCTCTCCATCACTGTGACATCAAGGTATCCCTCCACCGCTTGAGTCCCAGGATCTGATACCCTCACATGATTCTTTTAAATATCAAAGAGCAATCTCTTTGAAAGCACTTTGTTATATAGTGTATATTAATGTAAACGTGAGGTTGCTATGCTTATATGTAACTCTCATTATGTTTTGAATCATAGCAGAAAATTTTTTGGCGCTGTTGAGGGGAATGACAAGAAGTAGAAGAAAAGGATTCAGAACAAGTTGTCCTATCAGAAGACAAATGCAAATGGCAGACCAACTGCTGATACGTATCTGAACCTTCTTGACTGTGTTAAGCAGAAAAATTAAACATGCTTCTCAATATGGTACTGCTGTATCTTCAAAATGAGAAACATGAGCCTAATACAGTAGTTATCACAGGATATTCTCTAGAAGAAAATAACAAAGGAAGAAAGTAAATGAACCATTACTGTCAAAAGGAAAAAAAGGCCTAACAACCAATTTGTATCTTAGTGGATGCCCATTAAATGCAGTGTGGACAGAAGATGAATATCTTTGTTTCTTTCAGGTTTTTTGAAGGAGTCTTTGAAATAATCTGTTTCATAAACAACAAAGCTTAGGTATTGTATTAAATCACGTATTAACCATCAGGTTCACATCTTAAGGTTGGTACATAAGTCACTCATGGTACTAAACCTCCATTAACTAGAATCCCCCCAAAATGTACAAACATACAGATTGGGCTTTTTTGTTATCTCATGTGATGAAGACAGCAAATCATAAGAGAACTGTAGGGAAGGACAATATTTTTCCTATTTAAAGAAAAAACCTTGTAGACCACTCCTGGAGTGAGAAACCCAGTCTCCTATACCTTCCTTACTGTCTCCTGATAGCAAATGGAGACGGCATTTTCCAGATTGAGAAACCAAAGAAAAAGTGAATTTTTTTGAAATTAAAGCTAAAAAGGAAAATGAGACTTGGGGCCACAATCAACAACAGAATTTTTAATTAAAATATGGGTTTCTGTTTAATCCTCGAATAATGAAGAAATGTAAACACCCCACTTCCTTAACCATTTCCACTCATTTAGGTTCTTCCCCACTAACAAGGGGGTTTGTGGTTCACAGAAGATCTGTGGGAAAGGTTTGTGTCATTAATAAGGAATGGAGGGAGACTTTTTGGAGGAATCTGTTTGCTGCACTGGGCACCCCAATAACACCCTGGTGACAGCAGGCTCTGGGGACAGATGGCAAGGTCGGAATCCACTCAATGCCCGTGTGACCTTGGGCAAGTAATTTCTCTGAGCCTCTGTTTGCTCATTGGAAATATGGGCGGTGATGATAGTACCTATCGCACGATGGTGGTCACTCTGAGGATTCCATGCATTAACGCACACAAGCCAAGGGCAGGGCTGGGCACATAGTA
>PVKE010049105.1:0-11367 GCA_004027555.1 Craseonycteris thonglongyai | reverse complement strand
GTATTCCATTGTGTAAATGTACCACATCTTCTTTATCCAGTCATCTATTGAAGGGCATTTTGGTTGTTTCCATGTTCTGGCCACTGTGAACAGTGCTGCGATGACCATGTTCTATTGTATATCCCCATAACTACTGCTTTGTAACAACAAACCAAATTTTCCAATTCTGTCCCCTTATTTTACCCACTCCTCCAACCCTCCTTCCATCTGACAACCAAATGTTTTCTATATCTATGAATTTATTCCAGTTCCACTTGTTTATTTTCTTTGGATTTTACCTATAAGCTGTGAGAATTTGCAAGGCTTCTTCTGACTCTCCACTCAATATAATGCCCTCTATGTCTTTTGATTGAAGCTTTTAATCAATACAACTTGAAAGTAACTAATATTGATAAATATGTAGCTATTGCCATTTTATTATTCATAAATTTTGCCCCACCCCCATTCTTAAAAAAGTTCCTCTAACATTCCTTGTAATACTGGTTTAGTGGGTGATGAACTTCTTTAGCTTTTTTTTTGTCTGAGCTCTATCTGTCCTTTAATTTTGAATAATAGCCTTACTGGATACATTAATCCCACTTGTAAATCTTTGGTTTCATCACAATGAATATTTTCTGCCAGTTCATTCTGGCCTATGAAGTTTGTGATAAGAAATCAGCTGAGAGTCATATGGGTGCTCCCATATAAGTTCCTATTTGCCTTTCTTTTGTTGCTTTAAAATTTTTTCTCTTTGTCTTAAACTTTTGCCATTTTAATTACGATGTTTCTTGGTGTGAGCCTGCTTGGGTTCATCTTGTTTGGGAGAAAGAAGGTAATGGATGAGCACTCTGGACCTCAATCAGTCTGCTTTTGGAGCTTGTATAACTATTTTCTTTGCCAGGTTAGGAAAGCTTAGTTATTATTTCTTCAAATAAGTTCTCCATGTCTTCCTGTTTCTCCACCCTTTCTGGTACGGCTATGATAAGAATGATTTTATGCTTGATATTGTCCCAGAGGAATCTTAAACTATCTTCATTGTTCAAGAATCATTTTTCTCATTCTTGATCTGGTTGGGTACTTTCTGCTACCTTTTTTTTCAAATCACTGATTCACATCTCTGCTTCATCTAGCCTGGAGATTCCTTCCATTTCATTCTTTATTTCCTTTATTGTAATCTTTATTTTTGCCTGATCTTTTCTAATGGATTCTATGTCTTTCTTTATGCTTGCAATATCTCTGTTGAAATTTTCACAAAGTTTCTTGAGCATTATTATATGTGTTGTTTTGAGTTCTGTCCCTGGTTGTCCATCTCATTTACTGTGCTTTTCTACTTTTCTTTCTTTTGTGCTGTATTTCTTTTGTTTATTCATTCTGGTGGCCTCTCTGTTTATAGATAGTCATCTTCTTAAGCCAACACTTTCTGCTGCAGTTTCTTTGGGGCTCACAGCTAATGCACAGAGAAGGAGGGGGAGTAGATGTCTGAGAGGTTGGGCAAGAGAGGGCAACCAAGGTTCATGCCTTTGTTTTCTACCTAGCACTGCAGTCTACATGAGTGGTATGGGCTTACACTTTTCTGTTTTTGGTTGGTCCCAAGGTCTCTGCCCTGCATTTTGGGATCAGCTGTCTCATATGCTGATCCCACAGATAGGACTGTTTATGGCCAGAGAGTGTACTTGCAAGCTTTTTCCCTCCTCTTTCCCAGCTGGAGAGAGGTTGGGCTGCAGCTTCTCACTGCCTCCATTGCTCCTCCTCCTCTCAGAATCAGAGTGGGTCTGGGTTATGTCAACTTGCATCATTGGTGCCTGCACTTCCTGGGTCCAAAGTGAGATCTGTTTGCAGTATCTCACAGCCTCACCTCTGAGTTGTTTGTTTGTTTGTTTGTTTTCCTCTGTCCCTCAGACTGAGTGAGTTCCAGAATTCTCACCCAGTGCCTTCTTTCTCTTCCCTCCCACAGCCTCAGAGTTTCAAAAAGGAACCTGTGTGCAGCCCATGTCTTCACTCCCCCTTACTTCCTTCTCCATTTGGCCTTCTTTACCCACCTGCAGATACTTCTGTGCAAGGAGTAGCTGTGTTTGTGTGTTGTGTAGGAAATCCATCATTGAATTATAGTTGTTTTATTAGTTGTAACCTCCAGGGGAGTTTTCCAGGAGTACCTCTCATGCTGCCATTTTGTCATCCTAGCTTGTGTGAGTGATCACAGCCTGTGTCTTTCAAAGAACTGTTCCATTTTATCTGGGTCATAAAATACATAGACAGAGTTGTTCACATTACTCCTTTATTATTCATTTAATGTCCATGGGCTCTGCAGTGATGTCCCCTTTCATTTCTCATATTGGTAATTTTTATCCACTTTATTTTTTAAATTTTTTCCTTGGTTAGCATAATAAACATTTTTGAGCACTTGATATATTCTCTAAGTCTCTTTAGGAAAAATAATCAGTTAAGATACAAGCAATAATTCTATATTAGTTTTCATTGTTTTATAACATATTACCAAAAACTTAGTGAAATAAAAACAAAACCCATTTATTTGCTCAAAATTCTGTTGGCCAGAATTACGTGGACTTGACTGAGCTCTCTGGCTAGGGTTTAACAGGGCAAAAATTAAAGCTTCAACTGAAATGGTCTCTTACAAGGTTAGTCTAGTAAATAATTTATGTCCATGCTCTCACTCAGGTTGTTGGTTGAAATCTGTTCATTTTGGTTGAAGGACTGAAGTCCTTGTTTCTCACCTGGGGATCCTATTAGCAACTATGTTATCTGCATTTCTTCTCTGACAACACTTTCATCTTTAAACCAGCAACAATGAGTTAAGTTCTTCTCATACTTTGAGTCTCTTGGAGATCTTCTGCCTTCAGCCTGCTTTACCAAGCTGTAATTTAGACATCTTTTTATATTTTATATCATTTTATAAGTGCCTGAGCTTATAAATAACAGTAAAATGATTCGTTATTTTCTCTTTAAATCTAGACATATTTTTTTTTCAAAATGGACTCTTAAATACTATTCTAAATAATATATATTTAATTTTTTTTCACACGTCAATTGAATTGACTGTGTGAAGGGCAGGTTCCCAGTGCTATATTTTTTACTGTGTAGTTTTGAGATATCATCCTCCCTCAGAAATTATGCATTGGGTTTCTATTTTATGCAAATTGATGTTAAGATTGTTGGATAAAAGTTACAATGTATGTATATGAGACTCTCAGATCTCACTGGGAAAACAAAGAAATAATTGAAGCTAATGTTATCTGAGTAGGTTTTTTAATGAGCAGCCCAAGGACTATATTGAAACATAGAAATGGGGTCTCTCTCCCAACCAAAAGGTGATGGAAAGATTTCTATGAGCAGTGATAGCAGAACTAAATGTTGAAGGATTAGTGTGAATCATTAGGTGATGGAGCAGCAGGGAAAAGAGTTTCTCTTCTTTGCAATAAGGGTGCACAAGTTGCTTAGAGTTTAAAGGGAAATCAAACAATACTTGAGGGAGCAAATACAGGAAACTGTTATACTCCTTGAAGTTATTATAATTAAATCTGTACCACAAAAGCAAGATTATCACACACAGTACATTGAAAATGTTTATGAATAACAGTAAAATAATCCTGTATTTGCTTTTGACTCTAGACATAACTTTTATTTCTTAAAATTGGCTGCCAAATGTTGTTCTATATCATTGTTTTAAAATTTCCACAATTAAATAGTTGATCGAGTACTTTAATTGCAAAGGGAAATTGAAGAAGACTATTATTAAATAGAAATGGCACATTAGTTACTTATAATGAAAAAACTCAGCAGACTGAATAATAGAACTTCAATGGGCTTACAAAACAATAGAGATGGGACAGCATTTTGAATTGCTGCCCCTCATCAACTTTTCAGTGGGTCTGCTTAAAAAAAAACCCCACAAATTTTCTGTTGCATCTGAAGAATTCTAAGTTTGCCCTCTCTTTGACTTTGAATCTCTGAGTGTAGTGGTTTTTAGAAATTAGCTTTTATGTGATCAAACTGCTCGTTTTGATTCTGGGTTCAAAATTTATGTAATTATGTTCAGAGCACTGTTAAAAAAGAAAAAAGTAAGTATAAATGCATCTTTAATATATGGAGATTGGGGGTTCAGCAACCAAATGGAACTTTGCAGCATAGGACAGAGTGTCCAGGCGGTCAGAAGAACTGTTGAAAAGAATACAAATGAGATGCTGCCAAAAAGAGGTGGAAGAATTGGATTAATCCTAAGAGCTGCAAAAGAGGAATGTAATAATGTATCCCTTTATTTGTGGAGACAGAATATCAGACACTTATAAGAATGCAGACAATTTGAAACCTGGCAATAGCTACCACCTATTTACCCACCCACCAAGTCATGAGGAATCCAATTACTGGGTCCTTAAAACATTCCTATTGCAGACACAGCATTTGCTGGATATTTGCAAATTTTACAGCAGTACACACTGTATTTATTAATATCTTTACCTGAAAAGGAAGAGGCATGTACAAGGTAATATAAGTTAGGTTATGACAGTTTTTTAGACCTCTAAAAATAAATAAATAAATACATAATTAAAAATGCCTCCAGTAATGCTGTATGGTGTAAAAATCTGTGTGTGTCTTAGAAAAAAAAAAAGTAAAACAACTGTCTATTACATTAGATGAATATTTTAGTTTTTTCTTAAATGTACCTTTTTGCAGTAAGCCCCTTGGCATATGCTCATTACCAAGAAAAATAAAACAGTTATGTGACTAATTAGACTTCACCTTATCAATTTAGGAAAAGCCTGACAACCTACCCCTTTTTATCAGAAATGAATGATACCTCCCCACATTATATGGAACAATAAGTGGTGTTCATTATGGCCAAGTCCTCATGTTCCATAAATGTCAATAGATTAAAGGTGAAAGTTCTAGCTTCACATTTTTTGAAGACAGACTTTTATAAGTTCAATGTGGTCAGATTATTTTAAGATGACAGTGACAGTTTCTTTATGAAATAAACATCTAATAGAAAAGTCTAAAAACTTGTGCAGGAGCTTCTATTTGTTCTTACTTGTATTCATGTCAAATACTCTGTTTCATTGAGTTCTTTTATTTTTTTATTTTTTTGTTATAATTGTTCACTGTCAAGATAAGCCAATGTTGAGAATTGTGTAGGCAAAAAGACAATTTCTGTGTTTCTCAAAGTTATGGTGAATGAACTTTGTGCATGACACAGTACTGTACTATCCCCAGTGCATGCACGTGCTTGTGCTCACACGTGTGCATGTACACACACACACACACACACACACACACACACACATGCTGGCATGGTTCTTTTAAGATGATCACTGCTTTTAAAAAGTCTGCTGGTTGCAAATTTGTTTGACTTAGTTTATAGCTCAGCATCTCCGAAATTTTGTAATTAAGGCAATCTCTCTGTGTGTATTGTGACTTTGATAGAAATATTGTTCCCTAAAACAAATATTGGGAAAACTGTTTTATATTACAATACAGAATATTTTTTACTCTTTCACTAATCCATAAAAATTTTTATGACAACTTGAGAAGTCCATGGCAGCCTTCTCACCAGTTATAAGGCTTTTACTGGCAGAGAAACCCCTCTGTTGTCTAGTTTCCTGATTGTTCCTTCTGGAACTCAATAGCACCTTAGAAATCATAGGCTGAATGAGTGTGAAGGTTCTAGAAATTTTTACTCATCTAGAAAATGAGAGAGTTGGACTAAACTATTTCTAAAATCTTTTGGAGCTCTAAGTCTGATGTCTCAATGATGACCTAACTCTGTGACTGACAGATTAATGACACAGGGAAATCACATTTCCTATATACTTAACTCCTTCATTATTATTTCAATATTTAACTATCTCCAAAAAATATCATAGGTTAAAGAAAATAGAGGACACAAAATAACTGGGCAAAACAACTGTAACAAAAGAAAAAGAGTAATATATCCTGATACCTACTAAATGTAATAAATTCTTCTAAATATGTTATGTGATCATTTTACTTAAGCTTGACAGTATGCTTAATTGTGGCTGGATACTACCGTAATAATTCCCATGTCAAAGATGATTCTAAATCTCAAAAGTTTATGTGAACTGTTTCGTAGCTTATACCTAGAAGGAAACATTGAATGCGGTTCCAGGTCAGACTGATTTTAGTTCATTTCATTTCATATTATTGTGCTGGTCAATTAGCATAGATACAACAGATTTTAAGTTGAATGAGGGAAAGAAAATGGAATAAAATGACATTTAAAAGAATAAAAGATATTTAAAATCTGCATGCAGGCACTTACTACTGAACCCTCATGTAAGATCATGGTAAATATAAGAACTTCTCTTTTCTTATTTTATTTATTTATTTATTTATTTAAATGTTAAGTTTATTGGGATGACATTGGCTGGCAAAAATTATATAGGTTCTAGGTGTACAATTCTACATTACATTGTCTATACATCGCATTATGTGCTCACTACCCAAAGCCAGCTCTCTTTCCATCACCATATATCTGGTGCCCCCTCCCTACCCACTCCTCCTTGCTCTCTCACCGACCTTCTCCTTTACCTTCAGGTTACCACCAACTATTGACTGTGTCCATGAGTTTTTGTTTCTTTGTTACTTTTGGTTTTGTATTCCACCTATAAGTGAGGTCCTACGTTTCTTGATTCTTTCAGTCTGACTTATTTTGCTTAAGAAGATGGTCTCAAGGTCCATCCACATTGTCACAAATTGATGCATTTCAACTTTCCTTATTGCTGAGTAGTATTCCATTGTGTAAATGTACCACAACGTCTTTATGCAGTCATCTATCAAAAGACACTTTGGTTGTTTCCATGACGTAGCCACTGTGAACAGTGTTGCGATGAACATTAGGGTACAGATATCTTTGTAAATTAAGGTTTTCAGGATTTGGGGGGTAGATATCCAGGAGAGGGATAGTTGGGTCATGTGGTAATTTCATTCCTAATAATTTGAGGAATCCCAATATAGCCTTCCATAGTGGTTGTACCAGTTTACATTCCCACCAGCAGTGCATTAGGGTTCCTCTTTCTCCACAGCCTGTCCTGCATTTGTTATTCTTTGTCTTGTTGATTACAGCCATTCTAACAGGTGTGAGGTGATATCTCATTGTGGCTTTAATTTGCATTTCCCTGATTGCTAGTGCCCCTGATCTCTGGCTGCTGCTGGTCCTCGCTCCAGCCTCCTGCCCTGCACTCTGGCCACCCTCCCCACGCCCTGGCTGCTCCCCCTGAACTCCCACCGGGGCCTCTCACCATCAGCGGTGCCCACCTTCTTCATCCACCCAGTGCTCTGGCATCTGTGCCTCCGCCTGTCTGCTCCAGGCCTCCAACCCACCCAAAGTCATTCTGCTCCTGGACCCGCGCCCCTGCGCTCCCACCTCCATTTGTCTCTCCTCTGTGGGACTCTGGTCAACCTCTGGGTGGGTCATTGGGTGGGCCTCTGGGTCGTGCTCCTCGGCGGGTCCCCACATGGCTCCCTTTCTTTCTCTCTCACTTGCTTCTGTTTTTCCAGCTTTAGGTATTTTCTTGTGATGAGTGAGTCCCTCAGCCAAGGCTCTGTGTTGCTTAGGGATTCTCTGGTTGCATTTTAGTTGTTCTATTTGTTGTTCTTTCCAGAAGAGGTTTCAGGAGCTCCTTTCACACCACCATCTTGATGATGTCTCTTCATAAAAACTATTTAACATAGGATATATTATCAGAAAGCCAAAAAAAATAAAATAAAAAATTTGAGTTCAACACCTGATTTATATTCAAACAATCAGATTATAAGAACATATTTTATTTAAGTTTTATTTTTCATATTCATACTTTTATTTATTATAACTATATTAATGTTTGGTAAATGGCAAATGTCATGGGAGAATAAGAAATATATTACAACTTATATTAAATTCTGAAGAAGTGTGGCCTGCTAATATGAGACTAAGCCCACATGGGAGACAGGAGGGTGTCAGAGTTGCAGAAATTGAATGTATTATGAAGTAAACCGATTTTACAGGAAAAGCTTAGTTATTTGTATACATTTAGGTAGTTTTAGAAATTTTAGTTCAAAAATATTAATGTTGCCTTACTGTAGAAGACAGAGTATTTTTCTGAAAGATTTATTTTATAATTTGAGAGGTGAGATGGAGAGAGAGAGAGAGAGAAGCAGGAAAGGCCTAGAGCAGTCTGCATAGTTGTACATCACTAGTTGTGATGTGGTTTCATTCCACACAGTTGGATGTGGGGATGTGCCGGGCCAGTGGGAATTGAACTGGGGGCCTCCTGCATGGGAAGCAAGACCCTTCTTAGCCATGCCTGCAGTTACCAGTTACACCACAGTTTAGTATATGGGTTTTCATGGGCCAGGGCTGGGATTTGATCCCCAGACCTCATGGTTACAAGACAAGTGCTCAATCTGCTGAGCTATCCTAGAATCCCTGAGCATTATATTCTTTTAAATAAATTACTTATAAATTTCCTCTAAATAAAAAGATTTTTGAAAATCATCAGTAATAGTGTAACTTTTCAGAGCAAAAAATAAAAGAGATTTTATTATTTCAGGGATCAGATATCTAGAAAAATCAAATGAATTTTTTTCTAAAATATTATTTGTGTTTCTAGGAAAGATGTGATCAGTGTCATGATGGAATGTGATAAAAGGGTTAAATAAATGAGAAATATATATATTTTAAACCCAGAGGGGAAAAAATGGCCACAAAAAAATATGTTCACTAATGAACAAGGAAGGGCATGATATTAATGACTCTAAAACAACTGAGTTATTGAACTAATTTTTTTAAATCTGCCTTTAACAAGAGAAATGAAGCAAAGAAATATAGAGAATTAGAGAGTAACGACATTGCACAACTTGTGCTAGCCAACATAAAGATAAGGAAAGGGATTTCTTACTTGGCAATCATTGGGAAAGACCACATAACCCTGAGTTTTTTAGGGGATTTGACAGCATGTTGATCAACCCATGCATAATTATTCTTAGAAAAAAAAAGTTCACATATTGGAGAATATGGAGAAAACCGACTCTTGAAAGGTATTAGAAACTTCTGCCTAAAAAAGTGACCATCAGCTCAATGTAGCATTTAATACCCCTGAAAAATATTAAGAATGGCATACTATAAGAATTCATAGCTTTTCGATTGCAAATCCATGAAAGAAATTGAAAGAAAAACAGGAGAAGTGAAACATTTGGACATTTGGATCACTTTGAATTTTGTGAGCTACCCAATAGTGCATGAAAAATTAATCAGAGTGGCTCAAAGAAAAGTGATTTAATCATGGTTTTGGAAACAGGTTAAAGATGAGTGATGGAAATGTGTGTTAAATTTTATAAACGAACTAATGGTGTTCAGTATGGACTAGAATTGGTTGTGTTTTATTTAAAGGCTTTATAATTTATGACTAGCAAAATAATTAATTGTTTAAACAATTTAAAAATGGTATTCTTTTCTTAAAGTCAGGAAAATTTACAAAAATCAAAAAGGCAAAAAGATCAAAGAAGGGCTATTCATCTCTAAGTGGAGTCTTAAACTTAAAAAAAAAAGGTGGGGATAAGAGTTCTCAAAACCTCACCTCAAGGGCCTAATGAACTGAGGCAGCATCTTGCAGCTCAAATGAGACAGAAGTGCAACAATGAGACAGCTGTGCTGAAGAGATTGTTGCTTTCCCCCCTTGCTCTCAGCTATCCTTAAACACTCTCCATGCTACAAAGACTAGTCATCGTCTCTCATCTAATCAAAAATCAGCATGATAAGTTTTGCATCCTGAGAACTATAGATTCAAAGCCATTGCAGGAAAGAAAAAGCAGAAATGGTCACAAAAGATAAGTGAGACGAAAACATTCAAAATATCAGTGACTGAAGAACTTAGTTAACTCTGGGCTCCAAACTTTTTCTGAAGAAACTTGGAGGAAGTGCCCAAATTAGAGAGTGGTGAGATTAGAAAAAGTAAGAAATGATGAAAAAAAAACTTTTGGTTGAGTTGGAGCAAATATATTTCTGGTTAACAGAGATTTGTAAAATCTGAAAACTTGAAATGGAGCAAAGGGATGGAAGGGCAGCAATGATTTAACACCTCAGATGACTAACTCAAATGACTGAAATGACTTAATCCAATACAATGACTATGTGGCCTCAACGCTTTGTATTTCACTCTAGAGAACGGGTGTGGGGGGTGTGGAATTCTGACTGCTCGGTTCAAGTGTTTTAAGTCTCTGCTGTTGATGAAGAAAGGTCATAAGTTTTCACAGGGGCGCACTATGTATTTTTCTTCATTTATATGCAAGCAAAGCACTCCCTCAATGTTAATGAGAGCTCTATTCTTTCAAACACAATGTCTGACTTTCATCCACTATTACTGCCTCTCACATCCTCTCTCCAGGGCAGGCATTATTAAGAGTCCATATGCATCACAAATAAGGACAGTGACAATACCAATCAAGAGTATGTCCAGAGTCACATAGAATGGAGGTCGTGAGGCTGGACAATGAACCCAGGTAACAAAATCCAGAACACTTGCTCTCCACTGCCCACTGCTCCAACACTGACTTAAAATGCAGTGCTCTCCTCAACCTCAGCAAAATCTGGGGTGTCACCATTTTGGCGTGGGCCTCAATGGAAAGGAACTGAAATGGATTCTTGTCAGAGTCAGAGCTCTCAGTAAGAATAGCCCAAAAGGGTTGCTAGTAATGAAGACATTTCACTCTCAGATCTACGTTATGTTTGTCCAGTGGTCACAGTTCTGATCATGGCCTTAAATGACCTGCCCTTGATTCCGGCATTTGCAGCAGTTCTACAAAAACAGCCACTGCCTGTAACTCCCATAGCAGGACGATTATAATATCTGTGCCAAACAGTTATGGTTTTCTTTTCTTTTTTATTGTTAAATTTACTGGGGTGACATTGATTGGTAATAATTAGATAGTTTCCGGATGTACAAGTCCATATCACATCACCCATGCATTGCATTATGTGCCCACCACCTAGAATCAGCTCCCTCTCCTCCACCATATATCCAGTGTCCACTCCCACCTCCCCCCACCAAACTCTCCCTCCCTGCTCCTCCGCCCTCTTCAGGCAACCACCAAACTATTGAGTGTGTCCACAATGCTGACTGAAACCCAACAAGAGAAGTAAGGGAGGCTTTGCCTTGTATTTATTGCATAGCAGGTCTGTACACATCCCTTTAATGCACAGGCATCTCATCTTGTCAGCTTGTGATTTCAAATTCTTAATTCAACGTTCTGGCATTTGCACCACATGTCTAATTACTCAGAATATTCATTGATGGAGATCTACTTCATTTTTTATTTTTATTTTATTTTATTTTTGACAGAAAGAGAGAGAGATACAGAGACAGAGAGAGAACTGAACTG
>PVKE010049104.1:0-11367 GCA_004027555.1 Craseonycteris thonglongyai | reverse complement strand
ATTTAGAGAACTTTTGCAGATTATTATGACATAATTTATAATTTTTAACACAATCAATGATGTAGGGGATAATCTTAATATTGAAAATCTTGAAAAATTCATCACTGGACACCTTACAAATTTGATAAAAACACTTTTATTATATATTACCAAATGAGTCACACAATAGGATATTCATAAATCTGAAATAATTTCATTGAAAATTAATTTAAACTTAATTAAAACTTTACAGGATAGACTGTTAAAACAAGTTGTTGAAAAACTGAAGATGAATGTTGAAAATATAACACCATTCACTTCATTTTAAATGAAAGGTATAATTGAATATCCTGAGCTTGCCAAAATTTATTTGAAATCTCTTCTCCCTTTTCTGTCACACGTTTTAAGAGACTACTTTTTTCCTACTATAATTGTTATTAAAACAAAAGAGAAATATTTTAGAAATGCATTATACCCTGGAGCACTGGGTAATTTATCCATTCAACTGAGAATGTATAAATTAACAAGAAAAAGGGGAGCGCTTTTGTTCCACTAAAACATTAAATATTGATATAAACTTTGCTAAACTATACATAAATTTTGTGTCTAACATAGGGATTTACTATTTTCCTAATAACATTTTAAGTTACTATTGTGGAACTAAAAATTTTTTTAAAGATTTAATTTACTATTTGAGAGGAGGTGTGTGAGAGAGAGAGAGAAGGGAGGAGGGCCCAAAGCAGTCTCCATAGTTATACATACATCATTAGTTTCGACGTGGTTTCATTCCACACAGGTGAAGGTGGGGCCACACAGGGCAGGAACTGAACTGGGGGCCACCCACATGGGAAGCTAGAACCTTCGCCACGAATCCAACAGCCAGCTGTACTGTATAGTTCAGCACGTGAGTCTGCACTAGCCAGGGCCGGGATTCAATCCATGGACATTGCAGTTGCAAGGCAAACACTCAGCCTATTGAGCTATCCTGGCATCCTCTATAAAGTTTTCAAGTGTAATAAAGACTTCATTTTATTCATCTCTACACTCACTTTTAATGACAAACATGTATGGATTTTCACATTATTCTTTTTTTTTTAATTAGATATATCCAGATTATATTTATTAAAATGTAATTTAATGTTTGTTGAATTTAATAAAAATTTGGACTGTATCTCAGTTTTTTTCCTAGTAACTTGGTTTTAGTTGTATTTCAGAAAGGAATGTGGCATGTGAAGCTCAACTTTAATAACCAGATGAAGAATGGTACATGTTGGGAGGATAGAAGGGAGGTGAGTGAGGGGTCATGTGAAAATGAGTGAAATTTTGGAGACCTTGCATGTCTGTTCTTCTCTGATGCGTTCTTCATAGAGAGTCTAGCTCTACAATTTCCGGAAAAAAAATTCTCCTTCAGGATTTTCAAGTGATTGATCTATTTATAACTTTTTTTTTTAAGATTTATTTTTTTTTAATTGTTGGAGATATAAGATGAGAGAAAGAGAGACAGACAGAGAAGGGAGGAGGGCCCAGAGCTGTCTCCATAGTTGTATGTCATTAGTTATGACATAGTTTCATTCCACATAGGCAGACATGGGGCCACACAGGGCAGGGACCAAACTGGGTGCCTGCTGCATAGGAGGTGAGAGCCTTCGCCACCATGCCAGAGCCATCTAGCAGTTATGAGTTGTGCCTCAGTTCAGCATATGGGTTTTCAGGGCCTGGGGCCAGGATTTGATGCCTGGATTTTGTGGTTGCAAATTAATTTGAAATCTTTTGCAAATTGATTTGAAATCAACCTGCTAAGCTATCCCAGTATCCCCTTTTTCTTCTTCTTCTTCTTTTTCTCCTTTTTTTTTTTTTTTTCATTTCCAGTGCTGCTCTTAAGAAATATAAAGAGAGTCTGATTCTAAGCCTGTCTGTTTTGTTTTGTTTTTTCTTTCTCTTCTTATAAATATTTAGAATCATCTCTGTCACTGATATTCTGAAAGTTCATGATGACAAGCACAAGAGTGGGCTTTCTTTCATTCACTGTGCAAATCAATCAGTGGATCTTTCCAATTTGGAATTGTATACTCTTCATATTTATGATTTTTTTATTTGCTTGTTTTAATCTTTTATATTGTAGACTTTCCCAATATATGTCTGATGATCTTTGACTATTCAGATATATTTGACAGTTAGCAATTAAGCTGATTAAACACTTTCTAAAAAAAACTCAGCATATTAGGAACATAATGGAAATTCTTAAATCTGATAAAGAATATGTATTAGAAACCTAAGCAAACACCACGCTTATTAATAAAGCCTTGCAAACATATCCCTTGATATTAAGAATGAGACAAGTACATCTATGGTCACTACTCCTATTCAAAATGTACTGCAGATCTCAGCCAGTACAAAAGGCAAGAATTAGAAATAAGAGTCATAAGAACAGATATGAAAAAATAAAACTTTGATTATCCATATATGATATGAATGCATACATTTAAAACTCCAAATGCATCTTCAAAAAGACTATACAATCCATAAGTGAATTTACCAAGGTGCTGGATGCAAAAACTGAATGAATCTCAATATACCAGCAGCAAAAAATAAAAAAAACATTTAAAATAAAAATCATTTTACTAAAGCATTCTTAAAAATAATAGGAATAAATTTAAGGGAAGATATGTAAGATATCCCCACTGAAAATTATAAATTATTGTAATTAAAGAAGACCTGTATCAATGGAGTTAAATCCATGTCTTCGGATTTGTAGAATGAATCTTGTGAAGGGCCAGATGGAGCTCCGGCAACCTGGAAGAGAGCAAATCCAGTAGATTAACACTACTGGGTGTCAAGGCTTATTCTAAAGCTATAGTAATTAAGGCAATGTGGCACTGGTGCAGGAATAGACAAACTACTGGACTGGAACAGAGTCCCAACAAACTCGTAGATACTTGTCACCTGATTTATTACAAAGATGGCACCACAGAACAACGGGGAGGAAGGTCGTCAGCATTGATCAAAAACTGATGGATTAACTGCATGTCTCTCATGAGAAAAATAAAGTAGTCTCTTCCCTTTACTTAATACATAAACAAAAATAAAAATAGATGTTTTTAAAAGATTTTATTTTATTGTCGAGAGAAGGAGAGAGAGAAAGACAGAGAGAAGGGGGTAGGGCTCAGATCAGTCCCCACAGTTGTACATCATTAGTTGTGACATAGTTTCATTCCACACAGGTGGAGGTGGGGCTGGTGGGGGGGGGCGCTAAACTCTGGGCCTCTGGGAGGCGAGAACCTTCGCCACCATCCTGGGGGTTACCAGCTGAACTGCAATTTAGCATACGGGTTTGCACAGGCCAGGCCGGGATTCGATCCATGGACCTTGTGGTTGCAGGCAAGCACACAACCTATTGAGTTATCCTAGCATTCCAAAAATAAATTTCTTTTGTGAAAACACAGTAAGAGTAAAAATCCTAAAATTAACTTCATTTTTCATAGAGTTGACAGCATTAAAACACTTTCACATATTATTTCATTTGATTTTCATTAAATCTTAGTGAGGTAGACATGGCAGTTACAGTAGACTCTCAGTTAACTGGCACTCATGGGTGTTGGTAGATGCCAGATAAGTGAAAGTAAACTCTAAATTATTTGGCATTTATGCTGAATAAATGTGTTATTGTTTTTGTTATTTTTCCCAGTTGCTTGAGTTCCGGTTAATGGAGAGTCTATTGTATTATTACCTTCCTTTTACAAATCAGGAAACTAAAGTTTACAGAAGTTGAGAAATCTACATTTACTGAACAAAGAAAGGTATTCAATGCTAATAAGATTACAGAAAAGGAGTATCAATAGGTTCAAGTCATGTTCATACCCCGTGCTTCAATTTCCTCCCTTGTGGTAGGTCAGGGTTATCACAAAAAGTAGGCTGACTGTATGTATCATTTTAAACAGGATAGTACCTTTTTTTTCTGTCCCGTTTGAAATGGTACGTGTGGTCAGCCTAATCTCGCTGGGCCAAATTCAAGGTGTCAGTAGGCTGACCATACATACAGTTTAAAAAGGGGCAGAAAGAAACCAGTACTGTCCCTTTTAAAATGGTACATATGGTCAGCCTAACAAAAAGCAAATAATATGATGAAGGTGAACATATCTGTTATAAAGCCTCCCAGTTAGTAGGACTCGAATATCAGTGTCTCATCTTGGTTCATCCACTGGCCAGTGAGGGGTGTAGACAGACTTGGAATGAATGTCTCCAGTGCAGGCCCTTCTCAGATGCCTCTGATAAATGATACTGATAAGTCTCAAGAAACTATTTTTAGTGGACTTAGCCACCTGTGCAATGTGAGACTTGTCACTTATCAGACAGCAAAATGGAAAATTGTTAGAAGGTGACAGGATATTTTATAGAACCAAATGTTCCAATTTTCAACACTTTCACAAAGTATTTTCTTTGAGTGTCTTCGTTTCATTTTGTGTCAGTCTGATTTTTTTTTTCTGTGTCCTCTATCAGTCTTGTTCTGGCTCAGATGCCAGAGCCTCTCAGCTTCCTCTCCTGACCTCCTGGTGACAGCGTCATCATTGTTCCTGAGACCATGATTAGGACTCGTGATGGTTGCATGACAAGCCTTCCCAGGGGAGGGACGCTCACTTGTTCCAGAGCATTTGTTTTACTTCAGTGAATACGACCAAGAATGACTTCAGAGCAGAGCTGACCATTACCTGGAAGTGTCGGGGTTGTTTTTTTATTAAACAAGAATAAAAAGGAAAGTTTTCTTTTCCCCTTAAATAATTAAGTGGATAATTTAATCTTAATACATGAAAACCTTTTGTTTACAGATAAATCAAGGACATTTAAATATATAAAAACTGAGAACGACTTTAAGAAATCTCTAATTCAAGGTTGAAAACTCAAGCACCTCTGGGTTCCAAACAAGACATGAATAAAACCAAATATGTGACAATCACAGCCTCCCAGGGCTTGTGGGGACCCATGCCAGTGGCGCACATAATATCCAGTATAGCATTATACAATATTAACAGAAATACTGTTATACGCATAATGACCATTTATCCAGTTAAAATAATTATTTGTGTAAGATCCCAGCTCCTGGTGGTCACATGACCCACTTGTAGCAATTAGATTCAAGCAGAAGTCTACAGGGTGGAACTACTCAGAAAACTGTTTTTTTTTTTCCCAGACAGAAAGGACAGCCCACAGTAAGTATGTGACTTCTATCATGTGTTGCTCTTTCTGTCTAGAAGAATATGCTCATGATATGGACATGGGGCAGCCAGCCATCTCTGGTGAAGAACACAAAAGCCACACTCTAAAGATGGTGATGCCGGAACGAACGGAGTCAACAAATATATTCTGAGTATTTACTGTGTGATGAGCAGGACTCTATTCTCCTGAACTTGAAATTCTAAGAGGAAGTGAGAATCAGACAGTAAGGAGACCAGATACCAAGAAGCTCTATGAAAAACAAAGTGAGAACAAGAAGGTAGAAACTGATGTGAGCCTGATATTAATTTAGATAGGGCAATTAAATCAGCAAAAATGTCTTTGATAGGGCAACATTTGGAGCAGATACTTTTATAAGATAGAACTGGAAGATCCAGATGGCCGTAGCAGCTCTCAAGAAAAAAGGGGTTCAGGGCTCCCTACGTTTACAAAAACCCCAAATGAAATACTCTCTTCTTGGTGAGTCACACTCATATTGTATAATAGTACATTAAAGATTCTAAGTAATTCTGAGGTAAATAAACATATTTAACTTTGTTAAATTCAGAATTACCCAGATTCCTCTGACTCGGAACCTTCTGCTGAAGTTAGGTCTATCAACTACCTTTGGAAATATTCCAAGTCATGGTCCCGGGCAGTGCCAGATATAATAGCCCTAGGACAGAAACCATTACCTATTGCAGAGGCCTCTCAGGAATTAACTGGAATGAACCCATTTGCTTTTTAAGTTCTCATAAATAAACATTTTTATTCAAATCAAGTTAGAGTCTCAGATCATGGTGTTCTATTATTTAGCAAGTGAAAATAAAGAAGAAAAAAATTATAAGGACTAGTTATACTACAGTAAAAATAAGAATTGTAGGGAGCTTACTATAGTTAAAAAAATTACTTAAAAATATCTAACATTTCAAGGAGAATAATATTCTTCACTATTTGTCACCAAATATCCTATTTCCATTTCCTACACTGTATTTCTCTAGTGTCCCACATTTTAGTTTTAAGGTATTCAGCCTGTGTTTGCCTCTCTCTCCATTACTATGCTATATGTTCCATAAAAGCAGAGACTGAATCTTGTTCAACTTTCCATTGTAAATGTCTAGCACAGGATATAGTATGTATAACAAAACAAAAAACAAAACTTGTTCTGTCCCCCTTACATATTTAGTAAGTTTACATGTACTTTCCTTGTATACTACTTAATTGATAATATAGAAAACCCTCTTTTACCAGACAATCTCCATGTGCCTTATTTCCATTTGGAAATGGAATGTTAGCTTTTGCTGATTCTACCTCCATTAGTTCCAATCAAGAGCATAGCTGCTTAATTAGTAGCTCAGCTGATAAACCTGCCAATGATTCATTTTTGCCAACCCAACATCACTGTTGCATTTTGCCCTTGCTTAACCACAGTTCACTGATTTAGGCAAGAGAAATTTCCTCTTATCTCTTAGAGGATGTGTTATGCAAAATATTCCCCCAAAGCTTTCTCTTTCTCTCTGAATGCCTATTGAACATATAAAAGAGAACTCCATTAGCCTTACAGAGTTCTATTTCCTATATGATATATTCAAGGAGACTGAAAATTCTTAGAGGGTAGCAAGCATGTCTTAATGACCATCCATCATCGATAGGTCAAGGCAGAATGGTGCAAACATTGTAGAAAACCAAAAACTACATCTTAATAGTTTGCCTAACTATAAAACATGCTTAATTATTTATTTTATTTTGTAACAATTGAAACAATTACAAACTAACAGAAAAGTGAGTACTACAGGAAGAACCTTTTTTCGTAACCATTTGATAGTGTCACCAAGCAATCCAACCATCCCTTAAATTCTTTATTGTCATTTGCTACAAATAAGATCATTTTCCCCTTCATAGCTACAACACTACCTGTCAAAAAACAAGAAATTAGCAGAGACACATCACTGCCACCTAATTTTCAGACCCCCGACTCAGATTTTCCAGTTAAATGAATAAGGACTTTTATTGCAAAAATATCTAGTTCAGAATAGCACATTGCAATTCATTGGCATAACTCTTCAATCTCCTTCAGTTTGGAACAGTTTTCCAGTCTTTCCTTGACTTTTATAACTAACACTCTTGAAGATAATAGACTGTTTATTTTGTAAACTGTCCCCTGCATTTGGAGTTTTCTGGTGTTTCCCCATGGTTAGATTCATGCTATGCTTCCTGTCAGTAATATTACAGAAAGATGCTATGTTCTTCATATTGTATCATATCAGTCACTACATTTGCCCTATCACTGATAATGTTCTCTTTGAATACTCGAATAAGGTGAGACCTTCCAGGCTTCTCAACTGTGGACTTACTCTTTTCTTTTCAAGTTTCTTAAATTATTCAAACTAATAATATTTCTTAACTTACTAAATTATGTTCCTGAACTTACTTTGGTATTAGAACTTGTGGAAAAGAACATAAAATTGTATTAAAATTTTTTGAAACATCTAAATTTCACCCAGCGAATGTGTTTATATTCACATATAGCACTTTACTGTAGGTAGTATCTTAACAAAAAATAATATCAATGACACTTTGCAAGGATTAAAACTCAATGACAGACATTGTTGAGGGTATATACATTCACCTTTGAGACCTTAGGTTCCTTCATGGAATTATAGAGAGAGCTTGCTGCCACTGGTAGTGATGAGGATGGAAGAAGAGTCCTGAAAGGATTGGAGAGTACTTGGGAATAACTGTTCTCTAGGTCTACTCTCAATGTCTCTACATTAAGTTCCACAGGCTCAGTTTGTAATGGTGGATTTAGGAAATTTATAATCTCTCAGTCATTAGCTTTGGTCAGAATAGACATCAGATGTCACTGACAGTGGCTTGACACTTAAGCATGAAGCTAAATGTTCTCTGAAATGTCTTTTTGAACCCATCTTAGTTTGTAACACTAATGTAAGCCTCCTATGAAGGTAAATTATGGTCTGCTTATTCATTGGTACTAAAGGTTATTAATCAGCTCTATACCTTACATATTTATTATAGACATCCTTATTATTCTTACATATGCCCTGAAAAATGCTGGTTGCTTGCTTCTGAAATGCAGGAAGCCATGTCCCCTAAGCTGAATCCTCTGGGTACCCCCAGAAAATAGCTTTCTCTCACTCAGTATCAACAAAATTTTGTCTGCTGTGACAGAAAGGAAGATATTACAGGGGTTAGCTCATGTGGGTCTATTAATATATATCAAATTATTGATTAATGTATAAAATTATAATATGTAAATATATTTCAAATATATATTGATTTATATTATCATGTCATAATAGAAAAGAAGCATACTAATAAAGTTACATTCCCTTCTTATATTTTATACTATAATAAATCTAAATGAATTAAAGATTTATATATGAAAATGAAACCACCAGTTTGCAAAGAGGAATATAAATAAATGTAGGATTAGGGATAGTCCCACTAAGCATGACTGGCACAGAGGAAAGATCAATAAATATGACTACATCAAAATGAAAATATTTCTATGATAAAATGCACTGTAAAGGCAAAGGACAATATAAGAAAATATGTGACATGTTTGAAAAACAAAGACCTAAAGCCTTAAACTGTAGGTATACTTTAAGGAATCAATTTGTTAAAAAAAAAAAAAGAAAGAAAAAGAAAAAAAAGGATCATATTAGAAAGAAAATGGCCTAAAAACATAAAAATACAGTCCTCACAGGAAAACACAAGTATGCTCTAAACAAGCCAAAATTTCAACCTCATTAATAATTAAATATATTAATACAATTTAAAAAATGAAATATTAATGCTAGCCATTCAAGTAGCCAATAATGAAAAAATAATAATAATGTCCTCAAAAGTGTAATGGTGTATATTTTCTAATTTGTCTCTATATATGTGTTACTTACATATATTGCTTTAAAAATATTTGAAAATTATAAAAAACAAAACTGGTTGCAAAATGTATGTGTGTTCATAGGAAATGGTGACTAAAAATTTAGCACCTTCAATACTGAAATAGAATTTATAATCTGTCTATCCAAATTAAAAAATATATATCTTGGGTAAGCTCTTGAAGGATAATGTTGCGTGGTAATGGTAATATTCTTGTTATATTCTTTATTTTAATGAGATTTCTTGAGTGTGATGCAAGTTATTGGTTAAATCTAATTATTCCAATCCTATTCAGAAAATATACATTACCATTTCAAAAGAACTTTTTAATAGAATACAAAATGTTAACAACTATCTTTAATATCTATTGAATTGCATGTTATTCTTATTTAACCTATTAACACAATGAGTTATGGAAGCAGATAAGCAGTCTTCCTAATAGTAAAATTTTTTTGCATTCTTGAATAAACTCTATATAGTCATGTTTTATGATTTTTAATGTAATACTGTATTATGTACTATAGCTGTTGATTATCCATGTTCTTTGCATTGTTTCTTCTCTATAGCACTGTTTAAATACCCAGGACATTACACATATTTCTTAAATGATTTTTTATGACACTGGTAATAAAATTACTGAGGCATTGAAAAGTTTACCATGGTAATACCCTAAATTGGCAGTAGCATCTCATTCTATCAGCAAGTTCCTTTAAGTCCTGGTTCATTCCCTAACTCTCTGACCATTCATTTCAGATGGAGTCTCCATGACACAAATTAATGATCTATTTAGGATAATAAGAGAGCTCCTGGATTGAAATGTACTAGTCAATTGATACTGATATGTTCCTTCCAAATTATATTGGTAGCTGCCAGCAATACATTTAGAGGAGAACACATTAGTGCCAGTACTCAATATTGGCATAGAAAAACATTTTTATAAACTACTCTAAATGATGAAGAAAAGAGAATTGGCCAACAACCAAGGTATTGTGTTCCCGAGCCAGGAATGTGATTCTGGAATATTTCCATTGTGGTTTTCACTTCAGGGTAATTTGTATAATTTGGAAAACAGGCCATAAAACTCTGTGTGAGGATAGGTTATCCAAGGTAACTCCTCTGTTAAATAAGACACAATCTTAGACTCATAAAAGATCATGTGTTACCAGTTATTAAGGTGAATGGAAGGTTGTCCCACATTTTTGTATGTGCGCTATATACACATATATATGCGTGCATAGTATATGTATGTAGTACAATATATTATTCAGTAGGTACCAAGATACTCTATTTACTCATGCTTAAAATATCCAGCTATTAATATGCTAATAATGTGGGTGAAGAATAAATAACAAGTCAGCCTCACCTAAAATGTTTCTTTTAATGGAAGCATTAACTATTCATATTCTGATACTGCTATGGAAAAGCCTTGCTTGAAAAAGACAGAATGAACTGAGTTGTAAGGAGAGAAGAGATTTTTTTTTTAAGACTTATTTTATTGTTTGAGAGAGGGTGAGAGAAAGAAGGAGGAAGGGCCCAGAGCAGTCTCCGTAGTTGTATATTTAGTTGTGACATAGTTTTATTCCACACAGGTACAGGTAGATGTGGGGTCCCATGGGACAAGAATCAAACTGGGGGCTACAGTTCAGCATATGGGTTTGCATGGGCCAGGGACAGGATTCAATCCCAGGACCTTGTGATTGCAAAGTAAGCTCTCAACCTGCTGAGCTATCCCGGCATTCCAGAGAGAAGAGATGAGCTTTTAAATAAAGAAGTTCACAGTTGTATCAATCTGGTAACTGTCATTTGTCACTCTAGCTTCTTGGGACCCAATAGTTCATTACTGAAGGTTAGGTGTTCTTATTCATATAATCGTTCCTCATAGCTGTAACATGAAGGCTGAGGTGAGGTTCAGTGTGGGTAGAAAACCGTCAATAAGTGAAAATAAGTGAGGGTTTCTGCTAAGACTGCTTTAAGCAAAATTATAAAGCAGGGTGTTACTGTGTTTAGTGTTTATATTCTCCTTCTGTGTCCTCTTACCTCAGCATTGGCATAGCCACCTGCACTTCAGGTAGTTAAATCCATCTCCAACCTCTTATTGCCTTATCAACACCTTCTCCCAGGTTCATTTGGGAAGTGCAGATGGGATTCCATCTTAATGAGGCCACATCCTACGTGAGAAAATCTGGGCCAGGCAGCACTTTATGGTGACATTAATCATGCTCTTGGGCTGCAGCGACCATAGTGCTACCTCTGCAAAGTAAATGCATCATTTTCTTG
>PVKE010049103.1:0-11366 GCA_004027555.1 Craseonycteris thonglongyai | reverse complement strand
CTGGGAGCTCCCCCAGTTCAGTTCTCTCTCTGTCTCTGTATCTCTCTCTCTCTCTCTCTGTTAAAAAACAATTAAAAATAAATAAATAAATATTAAAAAGAAATTAAAAATAGAGCTGTCATATGTTTCAGAAATTCCACTTCTGGGAATTTATTTTAAAAAATACTAATTCAAAAAAATAATGCAATCCTATGTTTATTGCAGCATTACTATTATAGCAATAGCCAAGATATGGAAACAACCTAGATGTCCATAAATAGATGAATGGATAAAGAAGATGTGGTACACACACAGACACACAAAGACACAAACACACACACACACACACACACTGGAATACTATATTATTTAGCAAGAAGAAAGAATGAAATTTTGCCATTTGATACAACATGGATGAACCTAGAAGATATTATACTAAATGAAATAAGTCAAATAGAGGAAGACAAATACCATATGATTTCACTTGCATGTGGAATGTAAAAATAAAGAACGAATATACATTGCAAAACAAAACAGAAACAGACCTGTAGATATAGAGAACAAGTTGATGGTTATCAAAGCAGAAGGGGTCAGAGATGGAATAAAATGAGAATTTAAAGTGGGGACCAGAGTCAGAATGATCAGAGCTTCACTCAGTAGTTAGACATCACATTGCACTCATCTTAAGCCTTTGAAGATGGGTAGAGCTGATGTCCAAAAAAAAAAGCTAAATTTTTTTTTTGTAGAAAGATCTGATTTCTATTCAATAAAAATAAATAAACAAATTTATGATAGAATATATGTAAAATCTAAGTATATCTAACTATCACTGGAGTTCTGTGTTTTTCATGTAAAGTGAAAAAAACTTGAGACTTATGAGTATTGAAATATTTTTCAAAAGTATTCTAAGTATTATTTGCTTCTATTATTTTCGTTGTTTTAGGTTTATTGCATTGCTCTTTTTTCCCCCTCACAGATATTTTTAGTATTGTTGATTTTCATAAATTTGATAAAAGACATACCATTAATACTTCTTATTTATTTTTATTAGCTGTTCACATTAAAATAAGTCTTTTTTATCACTTTTACGGTATACATATAATTGAAGAGATTATATAAGATTTTATAATTTTTTTCAGTTTTTTAGAGTATGAGCTTATTATAAAGGTACTATAGCAGAGTAAACATTTCATGGTGAAAGGGAGCTGAGTGCTATGTCTACATATAAAAAATCAAGTATAATTCAATGCAGATGTGTTGATTCCTTGGGATATCTAAGAAATTATTACTAAATGAGTTGTTTGATTATTAATTCAATTTTTAGCCCATTATGTGTGTGTGAGAGAGAAAGAGAAAATGTGTGTGTGTGTGTGTGTGTGTGTGTGTGTGTGTGTGAGGAAGAGAGAGAGAGAGAAGACTGTCACTTAGAAAATATGAAAAAGTACTTTCATTCTGTATCGTGTTTTAATATTTTGTGTAATGCACACTAATGAGATTATGATCATTAATACATAATTTTCAGTATACACACTTTGATAGCCTATGTACTGTGTTTATTCTCTAGCTAGAAAACTAACCTAGTGGAAAAAGGGAAATAGGAACTAAAAATCTATTTTAGAGCGAAGGTTTGTAAAAGATACACATCTGGAAATGGCTTCACCTTCTCCTCTCTTAAATGAAGAGTCTTATTTCCACCATACCTTCATTATTGATTCCAACCTTCAGTGAGTACCCACTCCAGGTACATACATTCTATTGAGAGCTAGGGATAAAAGTCTGATAAGAGAGGAGCCCTGCTCATTTTTCTGTGCTCCGCTTCCTTCCAAAATGTGTTGAATATGAGTGTGTACCAGTCACTACCTCATCTGTTATATAAGTCAGTTATACCTCTGTGGCTATTTCACTGTGTTGGGAGAACACTGCAGAGTTGTGAAGATGTCTGTCTGGTACATTTTAAAGCATGTCAAGATTATTATAAACTAATTTCCTCAAAGCAAAAATTTATTCCAGTTTCCAATTTATGAATAAGGATTGGCTTTAATAATTAGATTAGAAGACTATTTTAGGAGCCATTTATCTAATGTACTTTTCCAAATCCAATTTCACTGAAAATTTTCCTGGAAATGGTCATCTACAAAATTTCCTTACTTTCAGGAAAACAGCATATGAAAATTTACTCATTTTAGTTCCTTTTGCTTTTCATTTTCTAGTACTGACTAAAATATAATTGGATAAATAATAAGAATAAAATGAAGTGAATAAGATAATTTGAGGTAAGTGTATACAGGGTGAACCAAAAGTAGGTGGACAGTAAATTAAATAAATCTTATTCACACTGTCCACCTACTTTTGGTTCACTCTGTATTTATTTTTAACAAATAACAAATTAAGACATTAGGTTTTGGTTAAAAGAGATAATTATGGAGTAAAACTATTTCAATCATTAGCTCAAGAAGCAATAGGAATTTATTTTGCAAAGTTGAAAGGAGATTAAGGAAGAGGCCATTAAATTAAAAGATGAAGAAAGAATTCACACATAGAACTGCTAGTGTCAAGCTCAACTTTGAATACTATGTTTTGTTTAAGCCTCACAACAACCTAATGAGGTAAAAATCATTATTACTATTTATAAGGATATTGTGACTGAGAGATTCTTTGTCTTTCTTCCTAAACTTGAAACAACAGATCAATGGCCAAACCAGGAGTCAAATCTAGGTCTCCTAAATTAAACCATTTGGAGTCCATGACCTAGAAACTGAATGGGAGAGGTCAATTTGCACTGGAATAAGGAAGGAAGGAAGTGGGAACAAAGACTAGCAAAGTGGGTGCTGAGAAAACCAGCTGAGAGAGTGTTGAGAGCAGTCATTATTCTAGGAGAAAAGCCAAGTAAGGAGAGATTTGAAAGCAGTAAAAAAAATCCTAACTACAGGTTGGTGGGGGCAGGATCCAAACTTTGGATCCCTGTCAGAGATTCCCCTCTTCTACTCAAATGAATGAAAACAGTTAACAAATGCAGAAAAGTTCAGAAGAGGAAAGGAAGAGTGTAAGAAAGAAATTTCAGACTCTTAAATAGCCTCTAATTGCTTTGTAGAGGTGAGATCATCATATCCATAGGAAGGTTGTTAATAGAGCTTCTAGAAAGCAAAAAGCTGTCGAATGTACACTTCACTGCTGAAAAATCTGTAATGTGGGAGTAATAAAGGGTCAAAATTTATAAAGTACTGTTTTGGTGTGTGAGTTGTCATGAGGCTGTGTTGAAGTGACTTAAGTATATAAATAGCAGTAGTGCCCAACCTTTTTGGCACAGAGATCAGCTTTATGGAGGACAATTTTTCCACAAACACATATGTGTCTGGGTGGGGGTGGCTTTGGGATGATTCAAGTGCATTACATTTACTGTACACTTTATTTCTATTATTACATTGTAACATATAATTAAATAATTATGCAACTCACCATAATACAGAATCATTAGGAGCCTGAGCTTATGTTCCTGAAAGTAGATGGTCCCATCTAGGGGTGATGAGAGACAGTGACACCCAAAGTGCATTGCTTATGTTCAGTCTGCTCTAATCTCATTTTGGTTGCTGAAAATTGTACTTCACAAA
Source organism: Craseonycteris thonglongyai (assembly GCA_004027555.1). NCBI lineage: Eukaryota > Metazoa > Chordata > Mammalia > Chiroptera > Craseonycteridae > Craseonycteris > Craseonycteris thonglongyai. The sequence continues at coordinate 7,779 of PVKE010049103.1, read as the reverse complement.
GATTGGATGCTGGAAATGGAAGCAGGCTTTTCAGTGCTTTTGTGGCAATCTCAGGATATTCCACCTTGACTTTAATTCAGAATGTATAGAGATTTGAAATTGTCTTAAACATAGTTTTAAGGCCACCATCATTTGCAGTCTCAAGCAGTTGATCCTCTTCTAACATGGACAAAGTCATTTCAGCTATCATATTCACAAATGGGTCAAGGATTCATTCCTTTCTAGTTTGGGGGTCTTTTGTGATTGGGAAGTAATGCTTAAACTCTTTTGAAAGCTGAGATAAATGGTTATGCACCAGCTGGAAGAAAGAAGGACCTAGCTCAGTCTGTCTCAAAATTTCTGCTAATGTTTGAAACATGTCAGTAATCCCAGTGTTAATTCATCATTCCCATAATTCCAGTTTGGCTTTGAATGCAGCCCCTTTACCTGCTGACTTGAACACAGTTGTCATTCTCCCTGAAGTGACAGATTGATTTCATTGAGCAGCTTGAATACATCACACAAGTAAGCAAGTTTTGCAACCCATTTTGTGTCGCTGAAATGTGCTGCCAGTGGTGACTGTTTTTCTAAAAGAAATCTCTGGAGTGGATCTCATTACTCAAAAACTCTGGCCAGTGATCTACCTTTAGAAAGCCATCTCACTCTGTGTATAAGAGAAGACGTATGTGCTTTGCGTTCATCTCCTCACAGAGCTGCATGAACAGAAATGAGTTAAGGAAGTGTACTTTATGTGGTTGATAATTTTAATCACATCCTGCAAAACATTGTTCAGTTCAGGTGACGTTTTTCATCTAGCCAGCATTTCTCTATGGATGACACAGTGTGTAGACTCACATTCCAAAGTGACCTCTTTGAACCAAGTAGTGAAACCAGAAAGCCGTCCAGTCATGGCAACAACTCTGACTTTGCGTATACCAACACAAAATGACCAGTTTAGTTTTCCTGATATGTAATCATTCAAAGACTTGAATGGTTCTGCAGCTGTGGTGTTGGTTTGCAACAAAAGTGAACATAACGTTTCCTCATGCACATCTTCCTGAAAAACAATCGCACAAAAACAAGCATTGTTGCCTTGTTTTCAACGTTGGTAGACTTAACCTGGATTGCATACCACGTGATGCATTAATCCTCTCTAACAATTGTGCCTCAATATCCTCTGCTACTTCATCGACTTGTCTAGTTATAGTGCTTGCCGAAAGAATATGTGTCACCTTTTGAATTGTAGCATCTCCAAAAGGTCATGACAAATGTCCTTAGCAGCAGGCAGGATAAAATCTCCACCAATAGTAAAGAGCTTCTTAGCTTTTTTTTTTTTTTAATTTATTATATTGTTTTTGAGAGAAGGTAAGCAAGAGAGAGAGAAGGGGTGGGGGGCAGAGTAGTCTCCATAGTTGTACATAGTTTCATTCCATACAGGTGGATGTGGGGCAATGTGGGATGGGAACTGAATTAGGGGCCTCACACATGGGAAGTGAGCACCCTCAACCATGAGCCATCCCCACAGCCACCAGCTGCACCACAGTTCAGCATATGGGTCTGCGTGGGCTGGGGCTGGGAACTGAACCCTGGCTCTCGCCATTGCAAGAGATGTACTCAACCACTGAGCTATCTGGGCATTCCCACTTTGTAGCTTTTGCAAATGCAGTTAGCCTCTAAGAATGGTGCTCTCAGTGTATACATTTGATGAAATGATGGCCTTCAATAATTGCTCCTGTTCTTTGTATTCATTTTAGTTTATTTTGAAATTTTTCATTGTCTTTTAATGCAGGGTGTTAGGTCTCCATGTGGGGAAGCAGTTTTGAAGGTTTCATGGCTTTGTTGGATAGCCTGTCACCACACATTACATAAAGTAGGCTTGGAGAATGTGAATCTCCTGTTGTAATGAACCCATAATTTAAGGAGGAAACTTAGTATTTTTTTTTAATGCAGCTTTCTTTTATTGGCAGTCTTAAAGTCTTCTGCTGCCTCATCTTTGGGCCTTTTTCCTCTTTTCAAAGTGGCTCTCCAGTGATATTTGCTTTTTACTCATTTTGGCTAGGGTTATCGTGTGGGTTTACAAAAACTGTGACTGAGACAAGTACACAGTGCAGGAAAGAGGAGCGGACAGAAGAGGTAAATAAAATAATGAGCAGGCCACTGACAGACTAAAATAAAGTCAGTTTCTGACTTAAAGCCTGCCACCATATGCAGCTGTATAATAGAAGTACATCAACTTGCCACTATATACCTGCCACCAGATGCAGCTTGTCACTCGCAACTCACTGATAGGGTTTTGATATGAGTCTGTAAGCAATTGATTTATTATGGTCACTGTGCAGTCAAAACTCTCTGATAATGTTAATCTGTATTTGCAGCCACTCTCCAGTGCTAGCATCACCGCTTCAGCTCCACCTCAGTTCGTCAAGCATTAGATTCTCATAAGGAAGGTGCAACCTACATCCCTTGCATGGGCAGTTCACAATAAGATTCATGTTCTTATGAGAATCTAATGCCATTACTGATCTGACAGGAAATGTAGCTCAAGAGGTAATGCAAATAATGGGGAACAGTTGTAAATACAAATGAAGCCTCACTCACTCACCTGCCACACCTTGTGCTGTTCTTCCCAGTTACCAGCAGGCCACAAACCAGTTCACAACTCAGTGGTTGGGGACCCCTGCTACATAGGATATGAAGCAGTCATTGGAATGGATTTATCTAGCCATTTACAGTAATAAGCACTTAAGTGCAAAAATATATATACAATTTTAGGGGATTTAACATGAATGAATAAAAGTCAGTGCTACTCAGAGGAACTAAAAACAAGAGAAAAAAGGACTGGAGAAAAATGAAAGAGAGCCCTAACTTTAGACAGCTTAGTTAAAGATTGCCTTTGACAAGCACAAAAAGAACAAGCTTAAATGTGAAAATTTGATGTGCCCATTCACCCAAGTTATAATTAGGGATCCTTCAGTGGGTAGATGAATGTGGAGATAGAAGAAGAGAGATGTGCAGCTATACACATTGCGTGTGTGTGCATGCACATAGGAAGAGATTGTGAGTAAGCAGATACCAGGGAAGGAGATAGCAGAGGCAAAGCACAAAAGTACACTTGAGACTCCCTAAACCATTTTGTTTGTAAATTGTTAGTATATTAGTGTTAGGTTAGTATAATAATAGATTTGTGATTTTACATTGTAAGGCAAGCAAGGGAAATAAAGAATATTAAATGTAATATCCAATTATGAATGAATTTCTTAAAAACAGATCCCAAAGCACAAACTGTGAAGGAAAAGAATGATGCATTTGATTACTCTTATTTATTTTATTAATAAAGTAATTAATGTATTAATTTTAATTTAAAAATTTAATCAGTTTAATTTTAATTTAGAAAATTTTAAACAAAAAAGTGGAAAGGTAAGTCAGGTTGGTGCAAACATAATTGTGATTTTTGCATTGTTGAAATTTTCTGTTTGATATTGAAATACATTCTTAAACATGGTTATATTATACATAACTTTAATGTACATTCCTCACTTTATGATTTTTTTTTTTTGCTAATGACTTATTACTTGCTGTCTATATTTATTTTAGACTATGGAAATGATGTTAGACAAAAAGCAAATTTGAGCAATTTTCTTATTTGCGTTTAAAAGGGTTCATAACACAGCAGAGACAACTCGCAACATCAATAATGCATTTGGGCCAAGAACTGCTAATGACTGTACAGTGCAAGTGGTGGTTCAGGAAGTTTTGCAAAAGAGATGAGCACCTTGATTAGGAGGAGCGTAGTGTCTGGCCATCAGAAGTTCACAGCGACCAAATGAGAGCAATCATTGAAGTTGATCCTCTTACAACAACACACAGGAAGTTGCCCAAGAACTCAGTGTCAGCCACTTTATAGTGATTAGGTATTTGAAGCAAATTGGAAAGATCAAAAAGCTCAATAAGTGGGTGCCTCATTAGCTGACTGAAAGTCCAAATATCATTCTTTTGAAGTGTCGTCTTCTCTTATTCTACCCAACAACAAACTATTTCCCTGATCATAATGTGACATGCAACAAAGTGGATTTTATATGATAATCGGTGACAACTAGCTCAGTGATTGGGCCAAGAAGAAGCTCACTTCCCAAAACCAAACTTGCACCAGAAAAAGGTCATGGTCACTGTTTTGTGGTCTGCTGCCAGTCTGATCCACTACAGCTTTCTAAATCCCAGCAAGACCATTACATCTGAGAAGTAAATCAATGAGATGCACTAAAAACTGCGACTCTTTCAGCTGGCATTGGTCAACAGAAAAGGCCCAATTCTCCACCACAATGCCCAACTGCACATCACACAACCAACGCTTCAAAGTTGTATGAATTGGGCTACAAAATTTTGCCTCATCTGCTATATTCACTGGATACCTCACCAACTGACTACCACTTCTTCAATCATCTCAACAACTTTTTGCAGGGAAAATGCTTCCACAAACAACAGGATGCAGAAAATGCTTTCCAAGAGTTTGTTAAATCCCGAAGCATAAGTTTTTATGCTATAAGTATACACAAACTTATTTCTCTTTGGCAAAAATGTGTTGGTTGTAATAGTTTCTATTTTGATTAATGAAGATGTGTATAAGCCTAGCTATAATGATTTAAAATTCATAGTCCAGGGGAAGCCAGGATGGTTCAGTGGGTTAAGCTCTCACTTTGCAACCCTGGGGACTGAGGATCAAATCCTGGCCCCAGCCTGTACGGACCCACATGCTGAACTGGGGAGTGTCTCCAGTTCGGTTCTCACCGGGGTGAGACCCCGGCCCAGTTCCTGCCCTATGCAATGAAACTTTGTGGAAAAATAAACGATGATGTACAAATATGGAGACTGTTTTGGGCCCTTCCCCTTCTCTCTGTCTCTGTCTCTGCATCTCTCTCTCTCTCTCTCTCCCTCCCCCGCTCTCTCTCTCTCTGTCAAAAACAATAAAAATAAATCTCTAAAAAAAAAAAATCAGTCCAAAACTGCAATTACTTTTGCACCAACTTAATACAATGGTAGAAGATACTTATAAGACATAAAGGATTCCTATACAATCATTAAGATAATGACAAGCAACCCACTGAAAAAAAGCAATAACCTAAACAGGCATTTCAGAGAAGAAGAAACATGAATAGTGTATAAATATGTGAAAATATTCTCAACCTCATTTGTACAAGGTAAGCTGATAAATTTTACCACTGCTGTAATATTTTTTGTTACATTAGACATCTTGGGATATAACTGGTTTTGTGTAGTCACTGGTGTCTCCCCTCCATTACTATTAACCTTGCAGATACACATGCTTATATTTTTCACCCAGTGCACACGAAAATGAAAGAGTATTCAGATGCTTGGCTCAAATAGTATGCTGTTACTGCATTTTTAACAGCGGAAAAGTTCCTCCAATTAAATTCACAGATGAATTTAAGCCATTTGCAGTGATCAGTGTCTTGATGTGAGTAAAGTAAGGCAGATTAGATGGAGAAGTGGGGCAACCATATTTGAGTGACAAACCATGAAGTGGAAGACCTATGACTGCAAGTGATTAGCTTCATCAAGATCATGTTGAAGAATTAATCCTTGGAAATTGTCACATCAAACGAAGAGAAATTGCTGGTAAATTAGGAATTTCTAATGAGAGAGTGGAATATACTATTAGTGTTCTTGGGTTCTGCAAAGTTTGTGCCAGGTGGATACATGCATTCTGTCTGATGAAATGAAAGCTGAGTTTTCATTTCTCATGAACTACTAAAACATTTTGAAAAAGAAAGTGAGGACTTCTTAAATAAGACCACTACAGGTGGTGAAATTTGGTTCCATCATTTATGAACCCTAGAACAGAAGGCAATTCATGGAATACTGCTGTAAGAAATCACCACAGCTGAAAACATCCAAAACTCAGGCTTTGGCTAGGAAGGGCATGTTGACCATTTTTTGGTCTGAACCCTCTTCCATTTCGATGTACACTGGGTGAAAAATGTAAGCGCCTGTGTGTGCAAGGCCAAGAATGATGGAGGATGGGATGCTGGAATAGCTCAGTGGTTGAGGACTTGCCTGGCAATATAAAGGTCCAGGTTCGTTTCACACCCCATGCAAACCCATATGCTGAAATGCAGTGCAACTGGTAACCACCAGATGGCTTGGCAGTGAGGGCTCTTATCTCCAATGTGAGAGGCCCCTGGTTTGTTTCCCACCACATGTGGCCCCTCATCCACCTGTGTGGAATGAAACCATGTCACAACTAATGATATACAACTATGGAGACAGCTCTGGGACCTCCCCACTTCTCTCTCTCTCTCTCTCTCTCTCTCTCTCTCTCTCTCTCTCTCTCTCTCTCTCTCTCTCTCACACACACACACACACACACAATCTTTGTCTCAATCAATAAAATAAATCTTAAAAAAAAAGAATGATGGAGGGGAAACACCATATGACTACACAAAACTGGTTATATCCAAATATATCTAATGTAACAAAAAATATTACAATGCAGGCAAAATTGATCACTTCACCCTCATAATCAAGGCAATTCAAATTCAAACAAAACAAAATTAAATACCATTTTCTACACATTAGAGTGCCAAAAATATTAAGATCTAGAATATATAGGATTATTGAGGATGAAGAGCAGAAGAAGCTCTTATATGCTATTGATAGGCATATAAATTGGTTCCAGCTCCTTGGAAAACAATTTGGAATGATGTTACTGAACATTTGCTTACCTTTCTAATAAAAATTCCACTCTGAGTTATTTCTCTAGAGAAACAGTAGTACAAGTATGTGAATAATGGTTATATTTGCAAGAGGAAAAAAAAACTGGAGGTATCTCAAATATCCATTGGTAAAAAATGGATAAGTTAATTGTTGTGTATTTAAAAATGTATTTTATTATGGTAGAAAAAAATGAATAAGCTACAGCAATAGCATTAATAGAGAGGAATCTTACAAACATAATATTGAATAAAAAGACAACTCACAGAAGGATACATACAAAATAATGGCATTTATATAAAATTGAAGTCACAAAACCAAATATTAAGTTGGTCATCGACACATAAATGTATAGTAAAACTATACTGAAAAAAAAATGGAGTAATAAATCTAAAAACTAAAATAGCAGTTACTCCTGCTGGGAAGACAGGATTGTAGCATAAGGTTCTGAATGGATAATAATCTACTTCTTAAGCTTGTTAGTGTATTATTCTATAGATCTATGAACACATTACCCCTAATCCTTTTTATGTGTGAAATATTTCATAATTGTTAACAAATTTAAATTTGGGCAGAAATTAAATGGGAATCGAAAAGTCAAGCATGGGAAAGCCAGGATGGCTCAGTGGGTTAAGCACTCACTTTTCAGCCCCGGGGACCGAGGATTGAATCCCGGCCCTGGCCCGTGAGGACCCACATGCTAAACTGGGGAGTGCCCCCAGTTTAGTTCTCACTGGTATGGGACCCCAGCCCAGTTTCTGCCCTGTGCAGCCCCACCCACCTGTGGGATGAAACTATGTGGAAAAACCGATGATGCGCAACTATGGAGACTGTTTGGGGCCCTCCCCCTTCTCTATGTCTCTGTCTCTGTATCTCTCTCTCTCTCTCTCTGTCAAAAACAATAAAAATAAATCTTAAAAAAAAAGAAAAGTCAAGCATATAGGAAAAAAACTTGGTGCTAATCTATAAACATTGGTTCAAATGTATAAATCTCTGTGACTTGCACTCTGAACTACATAAAAAAATGACTGGGCTTTGCAAAGTTACAGTTTTTTGAAAGAATGATTGAAT